>VSMD01116063.1:0-82972 GCA_008750895.1 Mirza zaza | reverse complement strand
CCAGCCTGCCCTTTGCGAGCTTCTCCCTGCTGCTGTCCACCCAGCTTTTCCACTTGGGAAAGAGCGTGGCCTGGGGGGCCAAGCCCGCCGGCCTCTTCAGCCCCTACCCGGGGCTGCCTCTGCAGGGCCTGTCCTTCTCAGCCTTCAGGGAGGCGCAGGCTGGGCACAGCCCGTGTTCGGGAGCCCACGCCTGCTGGTGAAGGACAGCGGGCCCTGGCCGTGCAGGAGGCCGCAGGCCGGGCTCGCTCTGCACGACAGGAGGAGCTCGGCCCGGAGGAAAGCGTCTTAGACCTGCGGTACCGCAGAACGGACACGGACGACCAGGACCAGGAGGCCCTGGGCAGTGACGCCAGTGACTTCAGTGACACCTCCGTGGAGGATGGTGGTGGCCGCTCAGTAGTGAAGGGCAAAGCTCTCAAGTTGTGCGTAAGCTCCCTGGGTTTCGTGGCGCTTGTGGGAAGCAGCGTGTGCGTGTACCTGCGCGGGCTGGGGTGGTGCTCGGGAGGAGACGGAGCCCGTACACACGGCCCTGCGTGTATACACGTACGCTAACGCGGAATGATGTTTTTATTTAACAGATGTGTCCTGGTTAATTTGATTTTTGTAGCTTTTTGTAAATTATTTAAAGTGCTGTAAAAAATATTTTTGGAACATGTCGTTGACTTTTGTAGGGCGTTCCTAACTGCAGTTTTCTGTGGTCTGCTTACAAGTCTTAGATTAGCAAACGTTTGGTTCCTCCCGTCACAGCCGGGTTCAGAGAGACTCTGAGAGCCACGGACGTGGCTGGCCGGGGAAACGTCCCACTGTCTGTCCCCACAGTTCAAGCTGAAGAGAGCGGCACTCACCTCCCGAGAATAGCTGAAATGCCCAAAGGTGCCCGCTGGGAAGCTCCTGGGACAGCACTTTTTGTACAAAGGACCCCCGCCCCCGTCCCTTGAGGCCAGAGCCTGTCTTCTGAACTCTGCAGCCACAGCCTTCAGTTGGGAAAATGTTTCGAAGCACAACGGCCAGCAGCAGGCTGGCTGGGCCAGGGAGAGAGGCAGATCTGCCGCCCGGCCCTGAGCCCCAGTCGGTTAAGTCTGTTCAGTCACTAGATGATTCTAACATCTAAATAAACCGCTTTTTATATGGGAGTTCCCATTCTTCATTTCTAATCCTGTTTCTGAATTTCCCTTTTCTTGATTTACACACACAAATAAGCATTGCGTACAGCTGTGTTGGTTTTGGTCCCCAGACACCTTGGCACTGACATGCGAAGCCTAGTGACTGGGAACAAACCTCCCCGCGGCTGCCCTCGGGAACTGGAGCGCAGTCGAGGGGTGTCCAGACAACAGAGCCAAGCCTTTGGTGGCTTTCTGTGGACCTCCCTCCCTGGGCAGGACGGGAAGGGCCCTTTTCCTGCACCGAGGCCTGGTCAGAGGCAGTGGCTTTGGTCCTCAGCACTTGGGCTGAGCAGTGCTGCCTGACACCCTGTGCCTTCTGCTCTGAGGCCCCCACGGTGCCCATGGGCCGCGGTGCCCATGGCTGCTGTAGGGATAGAAGCTGGGCCAGGCACTGATGGGTCACAGCGTTTACATTGTGATTGTCCAGCAAACTGTCACCAGTTGCCTGGGTTTACGACTCAACGTCCTGATCTAGCTGTGATGCAGGGTTTGCTGTGCAGCTGAATTTTGTCGACATTCTAACACACATGAATTGCCCACATGTTGTGCCCCTCCATTTTAGCAGTAATATAGCAGTAATTTGTGCCCAGATGTGGGCATGTGCCACTAGACATCCACAGTCGGCGTCTCCAGGGTCGGGAGCTGTGACAATCGGGGCCCCCTCCCTGTGACTGTCCAGTGCCCTCTTGCTGTCATTTGGTATCGTCACTGTGGCATATTCATTCACTTAAGTGCTTCTAGGAAAAACAATTCCATGTATCCATGCTTTAATTTTTTAAAGAGTGCTTTTAACCCTCTAAAAGAAAAAATCAGCTTGTTTGTATATAAGAACTGTTTTTTTAATACTAATAAATCAAGCACCATCCGTGAAAAAAAAAAAAAAATTCTTCATTGCAAATAAATACTAGCACAGAGACACAGAGTGAAATAAACACTGTTGGAAAAATGGTAAGGACAGACTTGCTCCAGGCAGGGTGGACACAAACCTTCAATGTGTAAAAAGCTCATTATCTGCAAAGCACAATCAAACCAGGCTACCTAAACCTGCACGCACTCCTGGCCTGTGCACCTGTGGAGCCGACGCGACCGGAGCAGGAAGCCCCACGCCAGGCTTTCGCTCTGGCAGCTCGGACCCTCCACGCCAGGGGTAAAACCTAGGGGAGGTTACACTTGGGCGCACCCCACCCTGCACAGGCTGAGAGGGACAGTGGCACAGACACACCCACGGGCCACGCGGAGGGACGGACGCCGGGCCAGGCCCAGCAGCAGCCCGGCGCGCGCTCTCACCCGCACCCCTTAAACGCCGGTCCCGGGGCGCGCTGACGCTCACCTACCCGGGAACGCTCCACCCCGGCGCGCACCTGGGAGGTGGCCACTCCCCGGCGGACCTCATACCCCCAACAAAGACGCCGGCTCGGAACCTGCGGGGACTGACGCTCAGGCACGCGCCACAAAAGCCGCCTCCTAGCCACACTCCACTTCCGCACCCATGGGAGGACTACGCCTGCGCAGAAGAACCGCCCTCCCGGCCTGCAAACTACATTTCCCAGAAGTCCCACGGGGCCGTCGCCCCCGATAAGGGCGCCCAGGAGCGAGCGCTGGGCCTCACTGGAAATGTAGTCCGGCTGTGGGTGGACTAGCGACCCCGCGGGGAGAGCCGCTGGTGTGTCCCCCGGAGATGGCGTCTCTGTCAGTCACCGACCAGCTAGCGTCGGGCTGCCTGCGGTCAGACGGCTCAGTGAGAATCTGTCTGTCTGACTGTGAGACCCCCGACGGGTATGCTGTGGGCTGCACCTGTCCGGTTGTCCGCCTGTCCTCTGTCGCCCTGGTTGGCAGCTGGTATTTCTGCGATTTGCGCACCGTCCATGTGGGCTGTCCTGTTCTGTTGGCTCCGAGTCTGTCTGTCTAACATTCTGAGGCCGACGAGGGTATTTATGAAGACAATACTTCATGAGGTGTTGGACTCAGGATACATACCAAAAAAAAAAAAAGAAAAAAAGAAAAGAAAACCTCAAGGATAATTTAAGCGACGTCCACCTCTGACTTAATGGCATCACAGGGACTGTCTTTATCCTCCTTCCTTATCAACTAGAAAACTGGACAAATTACATGAAGCAGAAGTTTTCAGACGCCAGAAAACAGGCAGGACCAGTCTGTGATTCAGGATAGGAGGTAAACAAGGTGAACCCAAAATAAGCCTCCAGCATCCAGACCAAAATTCCCACAGAGCCCAGAAATCTTGCAGTGTTGAGGAGACAGATGGGAGTTTAAGGAGGCCAAAAACAGCTAGAATTTACAGGACAAAGTACTAGAGAAGAGGGAGCTGCACAGGGGTTCGTTTTGGAAACATGAAGAGTCCCCTCAAGTTTTAGGTTCAGTACTCATGTGTTGCATGTATTGAAGAAAGTTGTTTGAGACCAGTGAAAGAACCACCAGAAAACAACAAGCCAGATTATTTCCAGAGCTCACATGGGGCTGAGAAGAGTTTAGGCTTCCATTATTCACAGCGGAAAGACCTCCTCACGTAAAGCATCATCTCAGCAGTAGGGCGCAAGGCTGTTCTGACTTGCCCTAATAAGGCTTTAAAACAAGTCTCTATAGGATCAAACTGATTTCAAATTACTTAACTGAATTTCAGAACAAAGTCTAACTCTACTTAAAGAAATACAACAAAATCTAGCAACCCAAATATAAAAAATTCACAACACCCAGGATCCAATCAAAAATTACCAAGCAAAGAATCAGAAAAACAAAATCCATAACGAGGAGAAAAATGAGTCAAGAGAAACATACACAGAAATGACATCCCACTGAAGACTTTTTATTAAAAAAAGAAAAGAATATAAATAAAATAAAAAAAGAAAGGAAAAAAAAGAAAAAAAATGACAGATGATGGAATTAGCAGAAAAGGGCATTAAAATAGCTCATAGAGTTATACTCCATAGGTTCAAGAAAGTAGAGGAAACCATGAACATGATGATGAGAAAAGTGGAAGGTATAAAAAGGACCCAAGTGGTAGTTTCAGTTCCAGATGGAGAAAACATGAACCAACCTTTCACTCCCACTGAATGCAACTATGAAACCTGGACAGAATGCATAGCACAGCTACTTACTTGTGGTGTCTGTGAAGTTACTACAGTAACAGTAGAGGGAAGAAGAAACAACACTAATATTTGAAGTACCACTAACTGGCATATTCAAATGACACCCCAAGATCTCATTACATGATATTCAAAATGTCCAGTAGGCAATCCAAAATTACTTCATGTATGAAGAACTACAAAAGCTCAACTCCTACAGGAAAAGACAATCAACAGAAACAAACAATTAGATCAGACAGATATTGAAATTATCTGAGAAAGACCTTAAAGCAGTTATTATAAAATGCTTAAACAAGCATTTTATAATGCTTGATCACTCTTGCAAAATTTAAAATTGAAAATATCAGCAAGTAAACAGAAGACACAATGAAAATTTTAGAGGTAAGAAATTCAATAACCTAATAGAAAAATTCACTAGATTATCAATGAACAATCTGTAAGGAAAGTTAAGAAAGCCCCATGTACTGTAGCATCCAAAAGAATAAAATACCTAGGAATAAACTTTTGTGCATCAGAGGAAATTATCAAGACAATGAAAAGACAACCTATAGAATGGGAAACAATATTTGCAAGTCACAAAACTGAATATACAAATCCAGAATATATAAAGAACACTTACAACTCAACAAAAGAAAGACAAATTTTAAATGGGTGAAGGATTTGAATAGACATTTCTCCAAAGATATATTAATATAAATGGCCAGTAAGTACATGAAGAGAGGCTCAATATCATGGGTCGTTAGAGGAATGAAAATGAAAACCACAATGAGATACCACTTTACACCCACTAGGATGGCTTTGATTTAAACAAATAAATACAACCCTTGGGATGGCTTCAATTGAAACACACATACGCAAAACGTGAAATGACAAGTATTGGCGAGGATGTGGTGAAATTGAAACCTTTGTGCACTGTTGATGGGAATGTGAAATTGAAACCTTTGTGCACTGTTGATGGGAATGTGAAATGCTGTTGTGGGAAATAGTCTGGCAGTTCCTCAAAAAGCTAAACAGAATTACCATATGACCTAGCAATTCCACTCTTAGGTGTATACCCAAAAGAACTGAAAACAGGTGCTTACACAAATACATATCCATGCATGTTCACAGTGGCACTATTCACAATTGCCCAAGGTAGAAACACCATCATGTCCACAAACACATCAACAAATCGTGATCCAGCCATACAATGGCACGTTATACTCCCATAAAAACCAATGAAATATTGATATGTGCTACAACTTGAATGAACCTTAAAAACATGCCAAGTGAAATAAACCAGGCCACATATTGTATGATTTTTTTTTATATGAAATGTCCAGAACAGGCAAATCTCTGGAGAGAGAACACAGATGAATGTTTTCCAGGAGATTGAGGAAAGAAGGAATTGGGGGTGACAGCTAATAGTTATGAGATTTCTTTTGGGGGTAATAAAAATGTTCTGGAATTAGACAGTTATAATGGTTCCACAACAGTGTGAAGATACCAAAAGTCACTGAATTGTACACTTTAAAATGGTGAGTTTTATGTTATGTGGATTGCATCTCAATGAAAATATTGCAAAAAAATTATATTCCTAAAGGAGAAGTTATTATTTTAAACATTTATATAAATAGACATAAATAAATAAAAATAAACAAGTTACACATTTAGCTCAAAAAGTTAAAAATAATCATAAACTTAATTTAACAAAATCAAAGTTGAATATTAATAAACCAAAAAGCATAAATTAGAAGTCTAAAATTGACAAATTCAATAGGAATTTTTAAACCAACAGATAAACTGAGAAATATGAATGCACAAATATACAAAATAGTCATAAGACAAGAGAACAAGCACAACTTTAGAGCACTAGAATCAATTGCACGACTCTATGCAAATACATTTGAAAACTGGAATGAAATGGATTACTTACAGTACAAACAAAAATCCTCAAAATTAACTTTAGAAGACATAGGAAGCCTAATTTGACCTTTAACAATGGAATGAATTGAGAATAAAATCAAAAGTTTATACCTCTTCTCCATTTTTAATGTCAGGCCTAGACAGTTGGATGGATAAATTATTTCAAAACTTTAGGGAACACCTTATTCTGTGGTTAATTGTGTCAGGTAGTTAAAAAAAGAGAGTATTTCCAAATTATGTTTTTGAAGGCACCATAATACTCATATTAAAATCAAGAAGAGGCCGGGCGTGGTGGCTCATGCCTGTAATCCTAGCACTCTGGGAGTCCAAGGTGGGGAGATTGAGCTCAGGAGTTTGAGACCAGCTGAGCAAGAGCGAGACCCCGTCTCTAGTAAAAAAATAGAAAGAAATTAAGTAGACAAGTAAATATATATATATAAAAAATTAGCTGGGCGTGGTGGCACATGCCTGTAGTCCCAGCTACTTGGGAAGCTGAGGCAGGAGGATCGCTTGAGCCCAGGAGTTTGAGGTTGCTGTGAGCTAGGCTGACTCCACCGCACTCTAGCCCAGACAACAGAACAAGACTCTGTCTCAAAAAAAAAAAAATCAATAAATAAAAAATAAAGGCAAAACAATTGTTTTTTAAAAACTGTCATTATTCACAACTTATATTATTCTCTGTACATGTAAAACCCAAAATAATCTACATATTCCCAGAAATAATAGGAGCAGCTAGCTATCAAATCATCAAATAAATTATGCCAAATTTTATACACTAGTTATAAAACTGATAGAAAATACAATTTTGAAAATATACTATGTACAGTCACAACAGAAACTAAGGTAACAAAAACATCTAACAAAAATTCTGTAAAAACTGTATTGAAAAATTATAAAACTTGATTGAAGGACATTGAAAAAGATCTAAATAAGAGAGATTATATGTTTGTGGATTGTAAGATTCAATATTATAAAGTTGTCAGTTCTCCCCAAATTACATATTTAACACAACGCCACAGTTTCAACAAGGTGTGTGTGTGTGTCTGTGTGACGTGACAAGCCAATTCCAAATGTCTATGGAGAAGCAGAGGCAGAGGGGAACCAGGACATCCCTGAAGCAAAACAGGACGGGAGGACTGATCCTACCAGGTATCAAGACTTTATCGAACTATAGTAATTAAGACACTATACGAGTGACGCAGGGCTAGATAAACAGTGTGGAAACAGGCCCAAGCATACAAACAGAAGTTGCACTGCAAATTAACAAACACTGCTGTGGAACCCATTATCCAAATGGAAAATACAAAATCTTCAATCCCAACCTCACATCAAACACAAACATCAGTTCTATATGGATATGAGACTAACTGTGAAAGGCAAATTTTTCAACTTTTAAAATGAAAATGTAGGATGCCATCCTTTTGCTCTTGGGTAGGAAGACTTTTATTAAGCAAGACACAAAATTCACTAACAATAAAAGAAACGATTGAGAATCCTTCATTACAGCCCTCCCTACCTTGCCCTGCCCCATAGCTAAAAGAAAAAAAGAAAGAAATGATTGATAAATTCAGTTATATTAAAGTATAAAACTTCTGTTCATTGAATAACACCATAAACCACTTGCTATAAATGAGTGGGAGGAAAAAAAAGACTAAGAGAAGATATTTGCACGTATATACACATAATAGACAGAGAGGAACATCACCAGTATTTAAATTTGCTGACTTAAATAGCAGTTGCCCTTTGGGGGCTACTGGCTGGGGACAGCCTTCTGGGTGCTGTAAATGTTGTACATCTTGATGTGAGTGTTGGTTACAGGGGTGAACATAAATATAAAAGTGCTCCTGTACTTCTAAGATATATGCACTATATGCAAGTCATACCTTAATTAAAATAAAGGAATTAAATAAGACACCTATAACTCAATAAGAAAATACAACAGAAACACAGGCAAAAGTCCTGAACAAGCATCTCACAGAGCAGGAACCATAAACATTGAATGAGAACAGGAAAGAGGCTCCACTTCACCAGTAACAAAGGAAACACAAAGTAAGAACAGAAGGAATGATCATTTTACACCTATGTGAGCAGCAAAAAATAAGAATTCTATCAGTACCAAGTGTTGGAGAGGACGTGTAACAACAGATCCTTGCATGCTGCTTGTGAGGGTGGGAATTGGTGAACAATTTGGCATTTTCTCAACTATTTCCATGCCTGAAAATATTCTGAGAAACCCTTGAATATGGGCCCCAGGAAAGAGGTACAAAAATGTCCATAGAAGCAGTTAGTAAGGAAAAACAGAAACAAAAACCCTGGAATGATTCAAATGTCCATTGACAGAAGAATGAATAAATCAGTTGGAATATTATATGGTGGTGAAAATAAATGAACTATGGCTACACGACATGGATTAACCTTAGAAGTAATGTTGGATGGCTGGGTGCAGTGGCTCACACCTGTAATCCCATTGCTTTAGGAGGCTGAAGTATGAGGATGGGTTGAGCCCAGGAGTTTGAGGCTACAGTGAGCTATGATCGCATCACTGCACTCTAGCCTGGGTGACAAAGCAAGGCCTCCGTCTCTTCAAAAAAAAAAAAAAAAAAAGTAATGTTGAGTATAAATGGCAAGTCCCAAAACACCACATACAGTATAGTACCATTTTTATAATACGCAAAGACAAGCAAAACCAGGTGATATGCTATTTAGAGATGCCTATATACATAGGAAAAATCTGTTAAAAAGCAAGGGAAATACAGAAATTAGGTAGCTCTAGAGAAGGCGGATGAGTTAGGTACCCGGTAAATCGCAGTAAATCTCGGTTAGGCAGTTGGTGCACAGATAGTCCTCATGTTATAATGCTCTTAGCTTACACAGATAGTAAGCTAAAATAGTAATGGGCGTTATCACACATGCCGGTAAGCATATTATATTATAAAGAGAATAATTAACCACCTTCAAGCTTTCTCATTTTGAGACAGGAAGATGAAGAGGAAAGACTCTGATGTGGGTGTTAGTTACAAGAGTGTACACAAATGTCCAGCATGACCTGGTTCAAATCCTGGAGAGAGGTCTACACTTGCGCTCCCTTGCCTGCACCCACAGAGCTGTAAGGGCACAATGGGGTGGGCGGGAGTGGGCCCCGCTGCTGCCACAGTCCCCCATGGGACCTGCGGCTGGCCCAGACACTCTCCAGGGCCCCACCTGTGCAGCCCCTTCCCTCGCCCTGCCCTGCATGGAGTGCTGCAGCGCTGGCACAGCCTCGGCCTCCCGCTGCCCATCGAGGGCAGAGGGCTTGGAACCCCTGGGATCGGGCTGGGGCGAGGACTCTGCCCCTCCTCGGCAGTCCTGGGCAGGGGGCACAGTGAGGCAGCCAGCATGGCAGCTGAGCGCCTCCTGTCTTGGTGGAAGTCAAATACAAAGGGAGACATTGACCAGGGCCCCCCACAGCAGTGAGTGGCAGGTAGGAAGCCACAGGGGCCCCTGGAGAAGGGCACAGGGCAGGGCAGGCCGTGCTGGGACAGTGCACGGACTGTATCTGGAGGCTGAGCAGAGGGAGCCCGCCTCGGGACAGCACATGCACAGCCTGGATGGTGGGCAAGAGACGGCGTGTCTCTGAGGGGCAGGTCCCAGTCCTGGGGGCTGTGTCGGCATAGCAGGGGCCTTGGGGAGGCCGACCCAGCAGGTGGACTCCTTCCCTGATCCCTTCACTAGAACTGACCGCTGAAGTCCACCCAGGGGCCAGTGGTGGTGAGGATGACGGTGACGTGGAGACCACAGTCCAGCAGGGGAAAGATGGCAGGAAGGGCCCTGTATGGGCAGGGCACGTCCCCCAGGCAGCCCTCCACACTCTGCCCAGCAGTGGCCCCTGCACGAAGACCCTCTTTTGTTCCCATTGTTTAAAAAATTATTCAATGACACTTGTTAAACCGTGTGAGAAGACTATTCAGGAGCCTGTCGTTAGAGATCCCAGCAATGGGATTTTGCAGAGGGGAGAGAGATTGGGCTCAACTCTGAATACAGCCAAGGAGCAGGGTGGGGTCTCGGATGGAAAGTGACTAAGAGGAAACATCAGGTTTGGGGGACTCTGGCTCAACTGACCTCACAGATTCCTGCTGCAGCCAGGCCAGGGAGACCAGACACCACCCGGGGGACGGCAGGGAGTGAAGAGCCTGGTCAGGTATCAAGGAGACCAGAGGTGGGGTGTTCTTTGATAAAACTGGATTTTACAAAGAAGGGCACAGAGGGCCTGGAAGAAGGCTCTGGAGCCTGAATGAAGTTTGCCCGAGTAAACGGTCTTTGTCACCATCTCTGCTGAGAGAGGGAGGCAGAGTGGGGAAGGGGCTTACCTGTCCAAAGCCATTCAGCTCAGGGGACAGTCAAGAACCCAGAACTGTCCCACCAGGGGCAGGCTGGGCCCTTGGGGCATACACAGACCCCATCCAGGACAGGTTGGGGGGCTGAAGCCCATGGTCTAGGCTGGTCAGAGCCACCCTAGGCCAGACATTCCTGGGGGCCAGGAGGGGTCTGAGGCTGCTGAAACCAGGGCCAGGCAAATGAGGTCATTACCGGGCGAAGAGCTCATTGCTGAGGTGAGGCAAGGTATATGGGTAATGACGTGGCCCCCTGCAGAGTCCCCTGCCCCAGGACAGCTGTGGGGAGCCAGGGCACAGTTCCAGGGCAGCAGGCAGGGACTCAGGGGCGAGGTGTGCCCAAGTCCAGCCCCCACAGAAAACCTGAGACCCTGCAGTTAGACCTAGAGTGAGTCCCTTCTCTTCTCTCACCTCTTCTTTGAATGAGGGGCCTGGGTGACAGGGTCTCCCAGTGCAGACTGACCTGGCCACTGCCATGGCCACACGTGCCCTCCCAGCCTCTTGCCTCTGCTGTCCCCTCGTCCTGACAGAAAGCAACAGGGCCTGCCAGAGGTCCCCATGAAGCCTCAGGACCCAGAACCAGTGTCCTAAGCAATGGCCCAAGCCAGACCCGCTGCCTTACAGAGGCCCCATTCCACAGCTGGCACTTCAGGGGATGGGAAAGGCACCATGGCTTTCCCTTCCTAAGAGCCCAGGGTGCACAGAACTTCCCCAGCCAGGCCAGCCTCGCTCCCCCGAAAGGCCCCCAGAGCAAGCGGCACTGTCACAACAGGATGAGCAGGTGCCATGTGCCCTGGAGTCTGTGCAGAAGGCCAGAGTCTGTGACCAAACAGAGAGTAGCAGCCCCCAGCCTAGACCCTCGGCCCACTCAGCCCCTCCCAGGCCAGCTCCACAAGGAACCCTCCCGTCCCTGTGGCCTGCACAGAGTCCCTCTGCCTGGCGCACCCCTCCCCACACCGGCCTCCTGAGCCAGCTTCAGGGACCTTCTGCCTGCAGCAACCTGCCTCACCAAGAACCCTGCTGGCCCAACTTGGCACCGTGGGACACCTGGAGAAGAGGACAGAGACCGGCTTCACCTCAAGGGGCCTGGGGGCATGGGAGAGGGGGTCTGCGTGGTCCACAAGCTCCCTGATGATAATGAAGCTACCGCCACGCCCTCTGCTCCCCTCCCCGCACCTACCTCCCACCGGGTCCCTGCAGGCGCCCTCAGAGCCCCTCCAACACCAAAGCTGGCCCGGCTCTGCCGGAAGAGCGCTTTCCCAGTTACCTCGGGCACCGGGAAGTAGGACCTCCTGTCTAGGAGCAGGAGTGGCAGTTAGGCCCTGCAGACTGGCTGCTCCACTGGGGCCCCTGCCTGGCCCAAGCAGAGCCCCAGGGCTTTCTCCCTCCCCTCCACCCCCCTACCCTGCCCTGTTAGTGAGCTATGAGTGGCCAGGTCTCAAGCCCCCAGCCTGGCGGGAGGGGAGGGGCTCTCGCAGCGCCCCAGGGTTCCCACAGCCTGGGAGGCTTCCCACAGACACAGCCAGCCTCCTCCAACCCCCCACCCTGCCACACCTGGCCCCTGGCCCACAGCGGGGGCTGGGGAGGGAAAGGTGGGGCCCTGCACTGGGCCCCAGTCAGCTACTCTGTGCAGGGAGCGGCAGGCGGCTGGGCTGTCAGGAGCTTCCAGAAGGAACCCAAAGCAGGCAAGTATGCAAGCCCTCGCCCTGCAGCCCTCCCTGCTCCCCGAGGGATGCGTCCACCTCTACTCGGACCAGCTAGCCTGGGCTGGGGCTGCCTGCTCCCCCAACCCCTTCTCCTCACCGCAGCCCCACTCGGGCGGGCCAGGGTCCCCACGACCCACTTCTGTGCCCTCACTGCACTGGAGCTCACACCTGCCTGTCTATGCCTCACCAACACCTCTGCAGCCCAATGCAGGATCTGGCCGGGTCCCCCTTCCCACCCTGCCCTCGCTCCTGCCAACCCATCTTCTCCATGCCCATGACTTTGGGACCCCCTGCCGCAAACACTGGTGTCCACATCTGCAGCCCCTGGAAGGACAAGCCCCAACCTGGACTCACTGCAAAGGCTCAGCTTGTACGGAGCCCATCCTTAAACCTCCAGGCAGGGACAACAAAACTAACAGCCTCTCTCTGCCCAGGCCCCTTCTGCCTCTCACATGCATCTGCTCCTAAGCAAATCTGGACTCGCTCCTGCACCTTTGCCCACCCTCAGGCCTCCCTGTCGCCCTCCTGGGGATCTCAGGGGCTGCCTTCATTTCCCAGCTGCAGACTTGGCTTGGAGAGGGCAGAGCCCCTGGGTCACACAGCCTGTCCCCAGTGGGGCTGGGGAGGGCATCAGGGCTCTTCCGTCAGTAGTATTTTAATTACTAGCGGGGGAGGGTATGGCTAATGAGGCTCCAGGGACCAGCAGAGCCAGATGCTGGAGGTTCCAGGGGGATAAGTGACTCAGCAGGAATGGGGGCAGCCCAAGGGGTTGACAGAGTGCCAAAGTCTCAGCTCCCCTCATTCTTTCCGGGGAGATAGGCTGTAGGGAACGAATGAGTGAACGGATCCCAGGCTTCCCCTGAGGCGGCTGCCTGAGAACAGGGTTGATGGCACCCAAGCACGCACAGAGCTGTGTGGACACCCTGGGGACACGGGTCCCAGTGGCTGTCTTGCCACCTCTCCTCCCCACCTGGATCTGTGCCAGGCCCTTCCCGAATTTGCCGAGGGAGGCCCCAGAGCCCAGAGCAGCCAGAGTCCTAACTAGCCCCTGAGGGTGCAGTGAGAACAACACGCTAGGTGGGGATACTGCCCTCTGCCACAGCCCGTGGCACCCGCAGTGCTCACACGCAAGGGCGCCGTGGCGAGGCGTCCCACAGCAGGTGGAACAGGATGAGCCAGGGGTGTCAGCCGTGAGGGCCTTGGTGGCAGGCTGAGGAGGGGACAGCCTGGCCAGGGTAAGATTGTAAAATGGGAGAGGACCCCCCCATCCATCCATTTACTCCTTCATCCAATGTTCAGCACGTTTAGCACCACTGAGGGCCCAGCCCTGGGCTCAGAGACCCCTCTGGGGGTGGACAGAGAACAGAGAATCACTTAAACACGGCTGCGCAGGGTGCCGCAGTGGAGGGGCTGGCGTCTCTGGAGTGAGATGGGTGGCCAAGGGAGGCTTCCCTGCCTGATGGGGAGGGGGTCATTGGCGGTGCAAAGGCCCAGAGGGGTGTGAAGGTTGCTGGTGCAGAGGAGGTTAAGGAGGACATGGCGGGGACACACGATGTGAGATGGGAGGGGACCTCCAGTGACCCTAGGCCTGGGCACACGGAGAGCAAGAGAGGCCTGAGGAGCTTGCATGCAGGGCTGGGAGCTCGGGGCTGGAGCTGACCACAAGGACCTGTTGCTGCAGCTGCGTCCGGACTGTAGGGGACAGAGTGAGGACACCAGAGTGGCCTGGGCTGAGACGTGGAAGGAGGGGGCCCTGAGCCAGTGAGGAGGGCTATGGGGTCCGTGACCACGCCAGGGCTTGCCCTGACTGTGGAGGGAACCACAGCTTCCAGGAGAGGATGTGAGCTCAGTTCTCGACTTGGGTCTGGGGGTGCTTGGCCTTTGGTAACTGTCGCCCCGCGTCCTGTCACTTCTACTCAGAAGCCGGCGGCGCAAGCCCTTCGTGGGGACCCCTGGGACCGGGCCGCCCCGCCTGTGCCCGGGCCCTGCAGGGGTTTCCCGGCCCGGCTCCCCAGAGCCCCTGAGGCCTCGGTCATTCCCACAGCTGTCCCGGAGGCCCTCTCCGCCGCGCGTCGGCCCCGCGGTCGCTAGGCTGCGCGCTGGGGCTCCCGGCCGGGTCGCGCTGGTGGCGGTGGCGGTGGCGGTGGCGGCGGCTGCAGCGCGGATGGCGGCGGAGCCCAGGCGCCCGTGGGTGCAGGCGCGCGGCGCGCATGGCGCGAGCGAAGCGCTGCGGCGCGGCGCGGCCGGCCGGCGGGACCCAGGGCCGCAGCCCAACGGGCCGGGCCCAGGAGACGGCCGCGCCCCGGGCCGCCTGGCTCGCCTGCGGGGCCAGCTTCGGGCCGAGGCGGCGACGCGCGCCGAAGCGCCGCGGCTGCTGCGGCTGGTGGAGCGCGCGGGGGCCGCGGCGCCCGGGGCCAGCGAGAGGGCCGACGCGCACAGCCGCGGCTCCGTGTGCTCGGTGTGCGGGGAGCCGCGCGGCGGGGCCACCTACCCGGCCGGCGTCCTGGAGGTGAGCGAGCGGCGGCTGCGGGAGGGCCTGGCGGCCGTGCGCGCCGAGCTGGGCGCCGGGCTGGACGCGCTGCGCGCGGAGCTGCGGGCCGAGCTGGACGCCCTGCGCGCGCTGCTGCCCCCCGCGCCGCCCGCCCGCCGCGAGCCCCGCGCCGCGCCGCGCCCGGCCCTGCTGCGGACGCTGGGCGCCGTGAGCGCCCTGACCTCGGCCTCCAGGCCCGCCGCGGATGCCCTCGACAGCCCCGCCGACGGCGGCGCGCACCCGGCCCCGGCCCCGGCCCCGGCCCCGGCCCGCAAGAACCACAAAAAGACGCCGGCGCCGCCCGGGGCACCGCAAGCCGGCGGGGACTGAGCTGGGCGCGCAGAGGACGGCCTGGGCGAGGTGCGGGGCGGGGGGGGTGTCGCCGCTGAGCAGAAGGCTCTGGTACCCCCGGGACGCGGCCAGTCGATGGACCCGCCACCCTTGTGGAGCGTGGCTTGAAGTGAGAAGGGTCCCGGGCGCCGCCCGCGAGTGCTCGGGTGTTTGGGGAGCGGGCGGTGGGCCGGACAGAGGCCGGAGGCGGCCCAGGGTGGCGTCTGGGGCTCGCAGGTGGCAGCTGGTGGTCACGGCTGGAGAACGGGTGGAGCCCCTTTGGGCTTCAGAGCTGGGGAGGGTCTGGGTCGGGAGTGTGTCGGCTCCTGGAGGCAGCTGGGGGAGCCGGAGGGTCTGGAAGGGACCCCTTTGCCCCGGCAGCAGGTGAGTGCGGGGTCTTCAAAAGTCTTTAAAGGGTCTTTAAAGGTCGTAGGGAGGAGACGGGGCCTCCACGCGCTAGAATAGAGTGTCACTGACCTCAGGGACATTTGGGCGTCTGAGGCAGTGTCAGCTGGACACAGTGTCGCTCAGGACCGTGTCACCACAATGTATAGCCACCCACATTCCACGCGGTGTCAACCGGACAGCAGCAGGACTGTGGTCAGCCACATGCTACTGACAGTCGGGCCCACACGCACTGGACAGCATCACCTGGATACAGGGCTTAGTCAGTGTCCCCTGGACTCAGCTTCACCGTGGACAGTGACAGCAAGGACATTTCCTCCTTCACTTCGACAAACCACGGGCAGGCACCTGGACACCAGGGTCTCTCCAGAAAGAGTCACCTACACTCAGACTCCACAGCCTCCAGGGAGTGGCCTTCCTGGACATGGTTTCACGACAGCCAGACTGCCCTTCAGTAGCCACTGTCTGTGGCCCCAGGACCCGCCCAGCCACCCCGGGCGCCTGCAACAGAGCCTGGAACCATCAGCCTCTTGCCTCCTGGCCTCAGGAAATGTAGCTGGAATCTTCATTTCATAGGGGACAGCGTCCCTAGGTCAATCACCAGCTTATATATATTTTTTATTTTCATTTATTTATTTAGTTAGTTTTGAGACAGAGTCTCGCTTTGTTGTCCAGGCTAGAGTGAGTGCCGTGGCATCAGCCTAGCTCACAGCAACCTCAATCTCCTGGGCTCAAGCGATCCTCCTGCCTCAGCCTCCCAAGTAGTTGGGACTACAGGCATGAGCCACCATGCCCGGCTAATTTTTTCTCTATATATTAGTTGGCCAATTAATTTCTTTCTATTTATAGTAGAGACGGGGTCTCGCCCTTTCTCAGGCTGGTTTAGAACTCCTGACCTCGAGCAATCTGCCTGCCTTGGCCTCCCAGAGTGCTAGGATTACAGGCATGAGTCACTGCGCCCGGCCACCAGCTTATATTTTAAATAAAATATGTAACTCTTGGGCTAATGGTGGTGTTTCCAAGACCTGCCAGCTCGTGTCTGTTCGTCTGACCAGGGGGTGCCGACGTGGTGTAGGATGCGGGTGGGGGCACTTCTCCCTCTGAGTGGATTCTGGGGAGGTCTGGGGCTCTGGATGGGTGAGGGGAGCCTGGGACTGGCTGTGGCGGGGTAGGGGTCTCTCAGGCCTCCCAGTCACAGAGACAGGCCCACTGAGGCATCACCGGGGTTGGGGTGCAATCCCCCACTTGGGAGAGGAGGCAGGCTGCCCCCAGATCCCGCTCGGAGCCACATTAGGCCAGGGTCATTCTGGGCATCATTTATGTCCAGAGGGGGGTTGTGCCTGGATCATAGGGGCCCGCCAGAGCCCCAGCCCAGCGGAGCCCTGCGCACCCTGCCAGGGAGAGGGTAGAGGGCGGGGCTGCCACGGATGGAGGCTCTGGGAGAGGGAGACCCCGCGTCCCCCAAGAGTCAGCTGCAGATGGAAGTTCACTGCGAGCAGTGCAGGTGCAAGCTGGGGGTCCTGCCTGGGCCACCGGAGGGTGCAGGCAGAGATGGGTCAAGACGGGGTGCGCAGAGGCGGGGGGCAAGGGCCGCAGCTGCAGGGGGAAGGGCAGTGCAGCTGGGAGTAGGGGCAGCGGCCCCTCTGTGCGCCTGACGGGCACAGCGTTCTCAAGGAGGGTCCAGAGTGCTGCGGGCACACAGCTGGGCTCACTCGGCGACCCCGCATAGCAACGGTAGTGCGAGAGCCATGAGGCACCCGGCAGCATCGAGACCAGCAGACAGGTGGGCGTCGAGGTCACTGAGAGCCCTGGACGGGGGAGGGCACGGGGACCGGAGCCCGCCTCCCTGTGTCCTGCTGCCCAGGCCTCCGGTAGCCCCAGGCACAATGAACCTGGCGGCTCTTACCTGTGCAGACGCCCACACAGTGACGAGAAGCTGGCGCTGTCAGGGTCCTGCTCCTGGCGGGTGTCTCCAAAGGGAGCAACTCTGGGGGTAGGGCTCTAAGTGGGAGGTTCCTAGTGGTGGGCGACCTGCTGGCAGGAGGGCCACCCCCACTGACCCTGCATATCCACGACCTCCCACTGGCCCCACCCTCCCTCGGAGTCCTTTCAATCCTATAAACCCTATAGACGCCTCCAACCGCCCTCATAGTGCGACCCCTCTGTGGACCCGCATGGACCCCCGTTCTGAGAAAGCAGGTGGAGTCACAGCTCCTCCATTACCACCACCAGCATGGCCAGCACTGCAAGTCTGCCAGGGTGACATCATGCCTCTGCCACGTGCTTCATGTTCACCTGGGGAGGCGCCTCACTGCCCCTGTCACGCTCCCCCGCACCTGCACGGGGCTCTCCCGTCACCACAGCCTGTACCGGACCCTCCCTCCACAGGGTGGCGCTGCCCATCCAGGCTGCCCCAGAGCCTCCCCCCGCCAAGTGCAGCTGCAGCGTGAGGTAGGCAGGTGACAGCAGCCCAAACCCCGAACCCCCAGGCGGCTGTGAGGACCAGTGTCCATGCAGAGTAGCACTGAAGGTGAGGGAGCCTGGGACACCCTCTGTGCCCTGCCTCCTTCCCACCTCGTGGCAGTTGGGCGCAGGTGCCAGCAAAGGTGACCCCCCAGTCCAGGTGTTCCCCAGCTGGGGTCCACTGCCCCAGATCCCCGCTCCCTGCTGGCCACTAGCGCGGCCCCCAGGCGGCAGCACAGATCCCCTCAGCAGGGCAGGGCGCTGCGTCCTGGCCCCAGCTGGCTGCGGGTGGGCATTGGCCACTCTCCAAGCATCTGGCCCCGTGTGGATTATGGCTTTCCGGGTGTGTCCTGACTCCTTATCCTCAGGGGCTGTGGCTGGCGGCTACTTGTGGGCAGAGTCCTGACACCTCCAGGGCAGGGCGTGTCTTGTCTGCTGCATGGGGAGGGCCCTTCCTTGTGGAGATTTTGATTCCAGTGGGGGTTCCCATTCTTGTGTAGAGATGCTTAACGTATTTGTGGAGGTTGATGACATATATATATATATATATATATTTTTTTTTTTTTTTTTGAGACAGAGCCTCACTTTGTTGCCCAGGCTAGAGTGAGTGCCGTGGCGTCAGCCTAGCTCACAGCAACCTCAAAACTCCTGGGCTCAAGCGATCCTCCTGCCTCAGCCTCCCGAGTAGCTGGGACTATAGGCATGCACCACCGTGCCTGGCTAATTATTTTTCTATATATTTTTTTAGTTGGCCAATTAATTTCTTTCTATTTTAAGTAGAGACGGGGTCTCGCTCTTGCTCAGACTGATTTAGAACTCCTGACCTTGAGCAATCCGCCTGCCTCGGCCTCCCAGAGTGCTAGGATTACAGGCGAGAGCCACCGCGCCCGGCTTGATGACATATTTGTGGAGGTTTCCGACCCTTATCGGGGGTTCTGGACCCCTGCATGGTGTCTCAGCTTCTCTGGGGGGTTCTGACCCCTGTGTACGTGTGGGCGCTACCATCTGTGTGGGCTCCCTGCCGCTGTCCGTGGGGAACCGACCACTGGTGCTGACCTGTACGGCCATCCTGCTCCAGGGTCCGCAGGCCTGGAGGGGCCCAGTCGTAGCCGTGGAAGATGATGGCCCGAGGGGTGTCCCACTGGCCCAGGTGGAGGTCGACATTGATGGGGGGCTGGGTTGGGCCCTCACAGGGCTCCTTCCAGTGGGTGGGGCCTGTGGGAACAAGGCCTGGACTCTGTGGAGGGGGGTTAGGGAAGCAGCCTGGGGTGCACAGAGGAGGCTGGCCCCTGCACGCCCAGAAAGTAGCCCAGCCTCAGAAAATTACTCCCTGCTCCCCCTAAACACCTTGACAGGTCACAACGTTCCTCTTCCCTCCAGCCCTGCACCTGACCCAGCCACTGAGCCGGCAGGCACACTGCCCCCAGCAAGATGGGGACAGGAAGGTCTCCTAGCACATGGCCGCACATCCACACTGGGACCTCCACCATGTCGTGCACATGCTCACAGACGCTGGACCCAGCAGGCCAGACACACACAGAGGGATAGTCACATGTACGCTGCCTGGTGCCCGGTCACTGGACTGCAGATGGGAACCTGCAGAAACCACAGAGCATGGCGTGCAGACTGCCCCTCGGCCACTACTGCACCACTGGCACATGCTCTGGTGGCCCTGTACAGCCTGCACAACCCTTGTCCTCGCCACACCTTGGATCCACTCGTAACACCGGGCACCTGCAGACAGCGGGCAGGGGATGGAGTGAGAGACCGGGCATCTGGGCCCTCTCCAAGCCCCAGCCCAGCCCAGGGCCAAGAATGGGGGGCAAGGCTTTGGCCGGAGGGTGGGGGCCAGCGCAGAGCCCACTCTCCAGTATCTCCCTCCCCAGGGGCAGGAGCTAAGGGGTGGCAGCGAGTGGCAAGAGAGGGTAGATCCAAGACCAGATGGGCCGAGTCCGTGAGCACCAGCTGCTGCCCTGCGAGGAAAGGGAGCACGAGGCCAGGGGCCCGAGGGGCACAGCAGCAGCCACGGCTGGGAAAGACGAGCAAGCGGCCAGAGGCCACAGAGCAGGCTGCTGGCCAGGCTGCTCCATATCCACTAGCAGGGTGGGCTGGGGGCATGGCTAAGTCCTGTGGGCTCTCCAGGGTCCAGGGGGCAGCGCCCCTAGGGAGGGAGAGCGCTCCAGATTCCCCAGTGCCCGCTCTGAGCCCGCCGCACGCCAGCAACAACCACTGGCGTGATCCCAAGGAGAGCTTGTCCTGTTATCACTCCCACTTACAGCTGAGGAAACAGGCCGGGAACCAGGGGTCCCCTGCCTCACCTGGAGCCTGGCACAGGGCGCGATCACAAGTCCCCTGCCAGGAGGGAAAGGCTGGGTTAGGAGGGCAGCAGAGGACCCCCTTCCCACGGGGTTGGGTCGCCTGGGTGGCCTCTGGTTCCTGCTTTATGAGGGGGACATTTATCGAAAGGACCACCGTCAGGGAACAGAAGGGTCTAGAGCCCCTGTGCTGGCCCCTGGCTTTCTGCAGATGGTCCACTCGTCACCCGTCACGCTGGCCTGCCACAGCCCCAACTCCACTGAGCCTTCCCAACAGCAGAGCTGGACAGGCCGCCCAGCTCAGGCCTTGCCACAGACCCTCGGGACGCACTGGGAATCAAGATGTCAGTCCGCCCAGTCTACAGAAGGCAGACTCCTGAGGCCTGCAGGACGGGCCTCAGCCCCTCCCCATCTCACAGCCCCAGGAGGGCCAGGCCGTGCTGGGACTCCAGGTGGCTGGGACTGCAGGGAGGTACTGCTTACAGCCACTTGGGTGGAGGGGGGCTTTGAGGAGGGGATGGGGGGGCCAAGTTCTAAGCTCTCGCCCGCCACCCCACCCCACGCTGCCTCCCAGATGGTCAGGGCGGCGGCCTGGCGAAGCAGAGGACTGTGTGGACCCCGTGCAGGTCAGCAACGCTCGCTGGGGGTCGCAGGGCCTGCTGCTCTCCCAGCCTGGCCCTCGGACCCCGGGGGCTCGGGGGCCTGGATGCCTGCAGGGCAGCAAACCTTCGGGGTCCTGCTGAGAGGTGGGTGCAGCCTGTTGGCAGCCCTGGGGCAGAGGGTCCCGCCAAAGACCGATCACACCTCTTCCAGAACGCAAGTTTATTTGGCATTTGGATGAAATGGTTCTCACAGCATCTTAAGAAAAGAATTAGTGCCAACCCAACCAGAAATTAAACCCAAACTAAAAACCCTTAGTTAAAGGAAAACATAAAAAACAGGCATTGAGACAATGTACAGCATCAAATTCCACCTTTCAAGGCAGGTCAGAGGGCACCTGGTCTCAGAACACCGGCAAGGCAGTGCCAGGGAGGCGGCCCTCCCAGGAGCATGGCCTGTCCCTGCGGGGCCCGGAGAGCAGGGCAACTCTCCCAGGAGCTCCAGCCTCATCCAAGGCCACCTCAGGGCTCTTCCCAGCCGGGCCCAGACTGGCGGGTCTTGCAAAGGGTGGCACTCTGGGTGACAGCATGGGACAGACGGGCAGACCCTTGCTCTGCACGCAGGCCTTCTGCCCAGCTCCAGGCCGCCACGGGGCTGAGCTTGTGGGGAGGCCTGACAAGGGGAAGGGCCCCCCTGGCAACCCGAGTGCACCCTTGGTCCCAGCCCGATAGTCCAGAGCGAGCCCATGGTCAGCAGCCTCCGTGGTCCACTCTGGGACCTCAGTCATGCCTGACTGGCCCCAATGGTCCTTCGGTCCCCAAAGGTAGCTTTCCCAGCCCCACACCTCTTGGCCAGCCGCCCTCACCGGTCACAGGTCCTGAAGCCCCTTGGGACACCTGCCGGTCGCCCCTCTCGGCCCCAGCATCCCTCGAGGCCACTGCTCTGCAACCTGGCCCAGCCGGGGCAGGACACTCTGTCTGCGTTGTCCTTGGCGGCCAGGCGGGCGGGCCCGGACCCAACGCCCAAGGAAGCAGCAGCCCCTCAGCCGGGGGAGCAGGCCTCAACGCACGCAGCCTCCAGGGACCAGCGGTTTTGAGACGAAACTCACAGCTCTGGAGTCTCATTCCTCGCTGGCGGCCGGGCCGGGCCGAGGCTGCGCAGAGCCAGCTGCCACCGCACAGCAGCGCGCCCTCCCGCCGCCTCTCCCCAGCTGCCCTCTTGGCGGGAAAGACCTCCCGAGAGGCGGGGAGGGGGGAGGGGGGGCAAGGCAGACACAGTGGCCCGGGAGACCCAAGTTCCCGCGCACCCCTGTGGCCTGCAAACACGTGCACACACGCACTCACACACGACGGATCCAGACATTCAACGTACAAAAGATATGGATGTGCTAAAAACTGCACAGAACCCGCTTCCTCTCCAAACCTCAGAAATGCCAAAGGCCCCGTGTCAAGACACAAGACGAGGCCCAGGAGCGGGGCACAGGGTCCCTCGGGTAAAGGCCCCGGCACACGGCGCTGCTGAGGGGCGGGGCACATGCGGCCACTGGCTCGGCGGTGTCGGTGGTGCAGGAGGTGGATTTTTGGGGGACGGACACAGCCCGGGGTGTCGGTTCAGCCACCCATCCCCCGCAGAAGGAGCCTGTTATGGCACAGAGGAGGCGGGGAGGAGCAGGCCAGGCCAAGGACCATTCAACAGGGGCGAGGCCCAGGGCTCTGAAGTGTGGACAGGAGCTGGCTCGGTCCCCAGCACCCCTGGCGTCCAGGGCCTCAGCCTGACTCGGGGCGCCACGCATGGCCCTGCGGTGGACAGTGTGGGGTGTCGGGCCTCCTACCACGGAGCAGAGCTTCGAGGGGCCCAGCTCCCAAGGCAGAGCCAAGGGGTCAACCTCCTTCCACGCTCCCTTCTCGGGAGCCAGGCCAGGCTGGCCCCAGCCCAGGGCAGAGTCGCCCCGGCGCTCACAGCCTGTCTGCCCTGAAGCTCACAGCCTGTCTGCCCCGCAGCCACGCCACACAGACAGTGGGAGGTGCCGTCCCGGTGGGGCCAGCGAGGCAGCCCTGGCAGCTCGTGGCCCCGCAGTCCGGCCACGGCCCACGGGGCCTCCTTCCCTGGCTCTCAAGCACGTGGTCTGAACAAACTCCGTCACTCTTCCGCCTCTTGAAAAGGAGGAGAAGGTGGCCCCCGGCTCCGAGCATCTGGGGAGCCCTCGGCCTGGCACGGTGCTCCTCCCAGCCCGAGGTCTGTGCGCCAGTGTGCCTGGCGGCTGGTGGGCTGCAGTGGGTGGGGCCGGCCTGAGGCTGGGTGCCTCTAGTTTCCCACGGGGACTGGTGTGTGACAGCAGATGGCGCTCACAGCCCGACAGACGCGGCCGGGCCGTCTACACCATGGTGCTGAGGGAGCCTCGGCTGAGGCGGCCGGCGCCGGGTGGCGCCTCTGCAGCCAGGGCGCTCCCACTCTGGGAGGGCTCGGGGGGCACGAGCAGGGCACTGCTGCTGTCGGAGGGGTCTTCCAGGTCTGCCAGAGAGGCCCCCGGCGTGGGCAGAGGCTGTTCCAGGCACCGGGGCAAGGAAGCTTCACTGCCACCACCCCCTGGGGTCGGCAGGCCCGTCTCCGGGGGCTCAAAAGCATCGTCGTCTGCAGGGGAGACAGAGGGCGTCAGAGGCGGGTGCAGGCCTGGCACTGGGGGCAGGACAGGACTGGAGGAAGGCCCCCCACTTGAACACCCCGAGGCGGCTCTCCTGGACCTCAGATTGTGAAGGGAGCCCCCCGGCACGGCACGGGCTGCGGTGCACACTGCTCCCGTGGCCGGCGGCGGCGGCGGTGCGTGCCAGGTGTGGGGTGCGGGGCGGGGGGAGGGGGGGCCCACTGACAGCCCCGAGAACTCAGGGCGCTGGAGGGAAACCACAGCAGACTCAGCCGGTTGAACCGGCGGGAAGGTGGAGCACCTGGGCTCAGGTGTTACTGGGTCCAGGGGGGTGAGGACACTGAGTGCGGCTGCTGGAACGCGGCAGCCCGGGCGCAGGCGGGCGGCAGCGCCCCAGCAGGAGCCCTGGCACCACGCGGCGTCTGCAGGGAGCTCTGGCCCAAGGGAGGTCCGTCCAGACTGCTCCTCGTGACCACGGACGTCTCTGCAAACGCACGGCAGCAGTCCAAGCGCCGCCGTCCTCCCCTGCCCGATGCCTGCAGTCCCCGGCCCTGCCTTGCCGCCCAGCCCGTGGCGGCGGGGGGCCCGGCTGCCACCAGCAGCAGCCCTTGCAGGGAGCTTGTCCTGCCCTGGCCCCTCGAGGGAAGACTGACAGTGTGTGTCGCAGGGCAGGGGCACACCCACGCCTTTCCTGCACACCCAGACCACACAGGACTAAGACCTGTCAGCACAGGGGCCCCGGCCTCTCGTCGCCCGTCCTACTGAGGCAGGTGACGAGCGAGGCGCCTCGGAGACACTGCCCCAACTGCACCACGGTGCACCAGAGGGCTCGCGCTCAGGGAGACGGGAGGGGAGGCCCGCGGCCTTGCTCAGGGCCGGGCCGGGCGATGGAGGCAGGGGCGCCTGACTCTCAGCTATGCAGCCCTGTGGGGACTGATTCCTGGTGCCAATGGGTGATGCAGAACCTGTGCTTTCCTCCCACCTCACAGAGCTGCCTCCAGTCATGGCGGGGGACTGTCACTGTGGCGCCTCTGCAGCACACGTGTCCACAAGCCCAAGGGGTCGGCCCTGGGTCTGGGCCACACCCGTACTCGCGACCCCCGGGGCCTGGCCCTGCAGCCCGCCTCAGACTGGCCCTGAGGGGTCTGCCGGCTGCCAGGCACTGACACGGGGACAGAGGAGGAAAGCGGGTCCTGGACCCTCCGCACGGCCAACCCCGGGAAAAGCCTTATCGGGGAAACCAAAGAGAAGGCCAGAAAGAAGTGGGTCCCCAGCTCCAGAGGGGAGCTGGGCGGCAGCCCCACGTGCCAGACTGCTTGACAACAGCGTCCCTCCCTCCTGGGGGCAGGCACCTGCAGGGTCATAGAACACGCCGTCCGGGTCGACGGAGGCCTCGTAGGGCGGCGGGGGGTCATCGGGCTGGTCGATGTCCGGGCACTTGTAAGCTGTGTAGGGAGGTGGGGGGTCGTGGAAGTGGAAGGTCCCACCCTCTCCGTCGTCAGAAAGGTGCAGTGGGGTGAGGCCCGTGCCGAACCCGTCTGGGCCGTAATCGAAGCCGGGGATCCTGCGGCCGAGGTTGAAGTGGTGCACTGGCCGCCGAAGGCGGGGACAAGACAGGGCAGTGTCACTGGGAGGTGGCCACCTGGCTCCCGAGCCCCCCGTTCCAAGGCGTCTGTCCCCGAGGGCCACATGCTGTGCCCAGCAGCCCACCTGTCAGCCCACGGGACCCCCGACACGGCCGGGGCCTTCCACCCTCACCCACATGCAACCCGAGCCTCTGTCCTGACGCTTCCGCTGTGGGGCCGGGCCGCAGGGCTGCCCACACCCTCCCGCGGCCGGAACCCGGGCTCTGCCCGCCACGGCTCGGTGAGAACAGCAGGTTCTCGGCTCCTGGCCCACGGGTGAGGAACCAGAACCCCAGCGACATGTGGCCTCCAAACCTGGGAGGCACTGGGCCCCTGCACAGCCGTGAGCTTCCCCACCCGCCTCCTTGCTGGGAGGAGGAGCTCGTGGGGACAGGGGTGACAACAGGGTGCGGGTCACTGCGGAGGGCCTTTGGCTGGGCTTGGCGCACTCCTGAGGTGGAGGAGGTGGGCCCCACGCCCTAAGCCGCCCAGTGGCCACCGGCGTCGCTGCTCCTCCCTAGCAGTGGCCCACACCCCGGGCCCTGGCCACCGCAGAAGGTGACGTCCCGTCCGAATGCGCCGTGCTGGCCTCCTGCTGCCAGGCGCAGAGGGGGTGGGTGGGAAGGGATGCCCCGCGGCCTCCCGAGACGGGGAGAGGGCCCACCCCTCCTGCCAGGGCAGCTCTACCTTGAGGGCCACGGCTGAGGGCGGGGGCGGGGGGCCTAGACCTGGGTGGGGCCCTCGGAGGACACTCACGGTTGGCTCCAATCAGGGACTCAATGCGCTCCCGGCGCCTCTGGCGCAGCCGGTGTACCATGAAGAGCAGCAGCGACAGGATGAGGAAGGAGGAGACACAGCTGACCACCAGACGCATGCCGCTGGCCATGGAGTCGAACAGGCTGTTGCCGTCTGTCAGGGGGGGAAGGAAACGGCTGCTCTGAGAAGGGGCCGTGGCCCTCCGGCCCAGGCCCACCGTGGGGACGAGGTGCATTTGTCCCTTACTTCCTGCACCGGACAATCTCTTAGAATAGACGGCAAAACAAAGCCACCCAAAATCAAGAATGTTATGAAAACACCAAAGCAGAAGAGTGAATCGCAGGTCTCCAGGTGACAGCCCTAGTGGCCCGTGCTCTGCCCTTTGAAGAGCTCCAGGCTCAGACCCGCCAATGCCGGAGCAAGGAAGTGGGCCTTGGTCCTGGGACTAGCACTTCTAGGCCGTGCGCAAGTAGCGTGTGCCCAGGTGCAGCTGGGGAGCGGCCCTCCTGTGGAAGCCACACGCCCTGCTCCAGGTGCTGGGCTGTGCCCCGTAAGATTTTCTGGGTGGTCGGCGCCAGAGAAAGAAAGACGAGCAGAGTGGAAAGGGGCAGGCAACAAGCCTTTGTTTGAGTGCTCCCGGGTGAGGTTCACGGCCCGAGAGAGGCGCCGTAGAAGTCTCGCCGGTTTGAAAGGGGTGAGGGCTTTTATGCTGTCTGAGGCTTATGCTGACTTTCGGTGGGAAGAGCTGGGGATTTTCCACTGTGGCCTTTGTTCTTGAGAAATGGGAGGGGCTGGTAGGGAGGTGGGGGTCGCAGATTCCAGGAGGAGGGGAGGGGGACCCCCCCCCCACCAGCCTTACATTCTGGCCTTTTGGTTATGATGGGTGGCTCTTTTCCTGACTATTTCCTGTTGGGAAGGGGACGCAGTTAGGGGTTACAGGCTGGAGTCGGTGAAAGGGTGACTGGAAGGGGGGAGTATGGATGAAGTAGTTGGTTTACTGCCACTCAAGACAGCTTCTGTCGGCGGTGCCGGAGGAACTGTAAAAGACGGGGCAAAGAGAAAGATTAGGCAGATGATGACAGCGGGTCTTATTAGTGAGCATAGCTAGGTGGTTAAAGGGGACTGTATCCAGCCGAAGGGGGGTAGGTTCTGGCGGTGGCGGTTGTGTAGGTCTTCACTCAGGTTGGTGAGTTTGTCTATGTTCTGTTCTACAAGGCCTGATTTGCTGACATAGCAGCAGCATTCTTTATGAAGGAAAATGCAGGTCTCTCTTTTTTTCGGCTGTCAGCAGATCTAACGCCTGCAAAGTTAGTTGTCTTTGTAGTGAGGCCAGCGAGGCAGAGGTGGTCTCTAGGGCGATTTGTAGGTGATCTGCAAAGTCTTGGGCAGAAATGACACTGTGGCCCAGGGCACCTCCCTCGAGCCCTGAGGCCGCAATGGAAGAGGCCAAGCTGAGACCCATCGTGACCGGCAAAAAGATGGCTCGTCTTGGCTGGGGCCCTAGGAGAAGCCACCGGAATTCAGACTCACTGTATAGAGTTAATTGACGGACCACCCATGACAGGGAAACAAGACCAGGGTGGATGTATTGACGCAGCGGGTGAGTGTTCTGCTGCACCAGAAGAACTGTCCTGGAGCAGAGGGGGTGGCTGTGGTCACGGTATGGTTGGTAAGGCGGCGTCCATGAAGTTGTAGGCGGGGGTCGGAGTGGGAGGGGAGAAAGCACACGCGATCTGCACAGGGTTGGCCTGGAGGCTCAGGGTCCCGAAGGGGAACGCGAGTGAGGGAGTGGAGCGTGAGGGAGCCCGTCCGGGAGTCCTTTGGGGGTTAGAATCGCTTAGAGGGACAGCAGCCAGCAGGGGGCGCTGAAGGGAGGCGCAGAGGAAACAGTGGGAAATATTAGGGATTATGTCAGAGGAATTTAGGAAGCCGAGGGTATGCTGAATGATATCTAGCCAGGAGGAGAGAAGAGAGTGTCGAGGGCGGGGAGGAAGCTGTCCAGCTAGAGTTTGTTCTGCCTGAAGAACATTGGTAGATATTTGAATCTGAGTCTGGTGGGCCAGGACATATTTATGGCTGATGTGAACAGTCTCTGAAAGGTAATAGCTTAACTTATTCTAGTATAATTTGCCTGTGACTTTAACTTTTTAGCACTGGTCGAGGATATTTAACTGAAGTTTATTTTTATTGAAACAGAAAGTGTTAAGCCTTTACCTGAATGTCTTTTTATTGTAACCCTGCCATCTTTTTTTTCCTTTTTTTCAGCCTCACGGAATCAGCATAATGTTTTACGGCAACCCCGATATGTCTCGGGCTCTTGCCGACGACAGTCAAAAGTATGGTCACATAAAAAGCATAGAACAGGCCGGGCGTGGTGGCTCACGCCTGTAATCCTAGCACTCTGGGAGGCCGAGGCGGGTGGATTGCTTGAGGTCAGGAGTTCGAAACCAGCCTGAGCAAGAGCGAGACCCCATCTCTACTATAAATAGAAAGAAATTAATTGGCCAACTAATATATATAGAAAAAATTAGCCGGGCATGGTGGCACATGCCTGTAGTCCCAGCTACTCGGGAGGCTGAGGCAGCAGGATCGCTTGAGCCCAGGAGATTGAGGTTGCTGTGAGCTAGGCTGATGCCATGGCACTCACTTAGCCTGGACAACAAAGTGAGACTCTGTCTCAAAAAAAAAAAAAAAAAAAAAAGCATAGAACAGGCTGTTGGGAGCCACCAACTGAGGTCAGGGACAGGGGAATGGTAAGGGCCTTTTGACAGCCTTTGGGAGAGCAGTCAGCAGAGCTGGCCACATGGGTGTCTCCCGAGGAGAAGGACTCTTGGACCTTAAATCTCCAGACATAAATTGAATCAGGAGCAGCTGTTGGGAGGGTCAGAAGATAGAGAAGCCCATGCGAGATGGAGGTTAGTGGGACCCACCTGGTGGGAGGAGTAGGACAGGGAAGCATCTTGAGGCGGGGACTTTTTTTTTTTTTTTTTCAGACAGAGTCTCGCTTTGTTGCCCAGGCTAGAGTGAGTGCCACGGCATCAGCCTAGCTCACAGCAACCTCAAACTCCTGGGCTCAAGCAATCCTCCTGCCTCAGCCTCCCGAGTAGCTGGGACTACAGGAATGCACCACCATGCCCGGCTAATTTTTTGTATGTATATTTTTAGTTGGTCAATTAATTTTTTTCTAGTTTTAGTAGAGACAAGGTCTCGCTCAGGCTGGTTTCAAATTCCTGACCTCGAGCAATCTGCCCGCCTCAGCCTCCCAGAGTGCTAGGATTACAGGCGTGAGCCACCACGCCCAGCTGGGAGGTGGGGACTTTTGATGCGAGAGATGTGATGCTAAGAACTGGCAGGTGGTTCAGAAGCTTTACGGCCAAAGGTGCTGTCAAAACGACTGTATGGGGCCCCACCCACTGGGGCTCAAAGGGCTTAGGGTGAAGAGTTTTAAGAAGTACCGAGTCGCCGGGCTGTTTATCTGTGTGAGAGATATCAGAGTCGGTCCTGGCGGCTAAGGCAGATATCTGTCTGCATGGGCACGGAGAAGTGGCCTTTGGCTAGATGTAAGGCTCGCGTAAGAGCCATCAGTCCTGCCTTCTGGGAAGTGGTGCCCTTGGGTAGGCGGGACACCTCTATAACCCGAGAAGCTGAGGCAACGGCACAGGCTGCTTGGCGCTTGCCGTCGTCTCCCACGGACGAGTAAAGTCAAGTCAGCCCCAGGGAGGGGTCGGTCTGCTGGGCCGTGCCTGGTGGTGGTGGCGGCTTCGACCAACTCAGAGCGGGAGTGAGAGGACAGGGTTAGGGTGCGATGGCAGCAAAGCAGCAGGGTTTAAGGTTGGAGACTGCACCAAGTAAATGTGGGATGTTTTTACAAATAGGAGATGGAATTCTTGTAATCTGGAAGGAGTGAGGAGCACCAACAAGTGGTGAGTTAGGAGGTCTTAAAGGTGATGAGTAGAAAAGACATGAAGGTCCTGTCCCAGGGGAAGTTTTAGTGCCTCTCTAGAGAGTGTGGCTGCCGCAGCCTGTGCCCTAAGGTAAGGTGGTGTCCAGTTGTTTGGATAAATAAGCCACTGGAGTACAGGCAGGCGGGTTCCAGGAGCCTAAAAGTTGGGCGAGGACAAGGAGGGCCAGGCCCTGGCGCTCATCCGTGTAAAGGTAAAAGGGTTTTTCAGGATGAGGGAGTGTTAGAGGGTGTGCTTGTAGGAGAGTGTCATGAAGCTTCAGAAACACGCGGCAGGCAGCCTGAGGGTTTAACAGAGGGCCAGCAGAGGCATCACGGGCTGCCTCACAGCGGGGTTAAGCAAGGAGAGAGAAGTTGGGGATCCAGTGTCAGAAGAAACCAACAAATCCAAGGAAGGACAGAATCTGTTCAGCGGTCGTGGGTGGTTGGAGACCGCGAAGAGCCCGTTGGCGGTCAACAGTGAGAGCCGGGGACGTGGGGGTGAGACGAAGCCCAGGGTAAGTGACCGTGGGCTCTGACAGCTGGACCTTGGAGGGGGACACTCGATGGCCCTTGGAAGCAAGGAAGTTCAGTAGAGAGGCAGTGTGCGTCTTAGAGTGCCGTAAAGAGGGGCACAGAGCAGTAGGTCATCAACGTATTGGAGAACAGTGCTAGGCTGTAAGGGACATCAGAGTAGGTCCTGGGCCAGAGCCTGACCAAATAGGTGGGGGCTGTCTCAAAACCCCTGAGGCAGGACAGTCCGAGTTACCTGGATGTGTTTGTGTCAGGATCCTCCTACGTAAAGGCAAAGAGATTGTAGCAGGTTGGGTCTAAGGAGATGGTAAAGAAGGCGTCTTTGAGGTCCAGGACAGAAAAGCGGGTGGTGGAGGGCGGACTATGAGAAAGTGAAGTGTAGGGATTAGGCACCACAGAGTGTATGGGGGCAACTGCCTCGCTAATGAGCCTCAGGTCCTGGACCAGCCGGTAGGACCCATTTGGCTTCTTTATTGGGAGAATGGGTGTGTTATAGGGAGAATTAGTTGGGATTAAAAGTTTTTCTGCAGAAGACGTTCTGTAATGGGTTTTAGACCTCTGCGGTGGGTCGGTGAAATAGGGAACTGGGGGCGGGAAGGGAAGGATGAAGGGTCTTTGAGTCGAATGAGGACGGGGGTGTGGTGTGCGGCCACCACTGGGGTGGAGGTGTCCCAAACCCAAGGGTCTAGGGGTTCAGGAGGGAGAGGGCACGTAGGGCTTGGAAAGGTGGGAGAGGCAGAGGGCGAGGAATCTGGAGAGGGAGACAGAAGAAGAAGGGCGGAGGTTCCTGAGGAAAAGTGGAGGGTGGTGCTCAGTTTGGTTAGTACGTCCCTTCCCAATAGTGGAGCGGGACAGGAGGGCATGATAAGGAAGAGTGGGTGATGGGACGGTCATCGGTTAGACAGGTTAGGGGACCGGTGGGGGGCAGTTAGAGGGATCGCCATCAATACCCATAACCAACACCTGGGAAGGATAACTAAGGCCTGAAAAAGAAGGCAGGATAGAGTAGATAGCCCCCATGTCAACCAGAAAGGACACTGCCTTACCCGCTACCTTGACTGTTACCCTGGGCTTGGCGAGGGTGATCGGGGTCACCGAGTCGGGGCCTCCTCAGTCTTTGGCAGCCAGACGCAAAACCGCCATCGGCAGGTCTAGGGATGGAAGGACTGGCTCTCTGGACTTCTGTCCCGAGGAGCAGTCACTTTTCCAGTGTTTCTCTTGACCACATGCCGGGCAAGGCTTGGTGGGTGGACGTGGCTGTGGGCACCGCTGGGCCCAGTGGCCATCCTTACTGTATTTGAAATAGGTGCCCGGTGGAGTGCGGCTGGTTGCCTTAGACGAGGTCGATGGCTTCTCGGGTCCTGCCGGCCGCAGGGCTGCAACCAAGGCCTGGGCTTGCAGGTGTGCCTTTTGGTGAGCACGGTCTCCTTTTGGGCCTCTGTTCATCTCGGGAATTAAAGATTTTAAATGCCATGTTCGCCAGGTCTTGGATGGAGGTCTGAGGGCCTTCCTCTGCCATTTTGAGTTTCTTTCTGATATCAGGAGATGACTGGGTAACAAAGCGGGTCCCAAGGACAGTATTCCCTGCGGGATGGGTAGGGTCTAGGCGAGCGTATTGGATAACAGCGTGTGTAAGGCAGCTGGGGAAGGCCTCGGGGTTTTTGTCAGGTCTCTGAGTGATCTCTCTGAGCTTGTCATAATTAATGGCTCAATGGGCAGCGGCCTGGAGGCCAGCAAGAACGCATTGCAGCGCACCATCTCACCGGGTTCTACCATCTCGGCTGGTGGGGTGTCTGGCTGGTATTCCCATTCTGGCTCACTGCGTGGGACAGCCTCGGCCCTGACCGGCATGGTGCAGCCGTTAGATGGACTTGGCCGGCATGTCCCTGAGCCGCCGCCCAGACGCACTCTTTTTCATCAGCAGTAAGGGTAGAGGACAGTATGACAAAGATGTCATGCCAGGGCCTGGCGTGGCGGCTCACGCCTGTAATCCTAGCACTCTGGGAGGCCAAGGCGGACGGATTGCTTGAGGTCGGGAGTTCAAAACCAGCCTGAGCAAGAGCGAGACCCAGTCTCTACTATAAATAGGAAAAAATTAATTGGCCAACTAACATACATAGAAAAAATTAGCCGGGCATGGTGGCGCATGCCTGTAGTCCCAGCTACTCGGGAGGCTGAGGCAGGAGGATCGCTTGAGCCCAGGAGTTTGAGCTTGCTGTGGGCTAGGCTGACGCCACAGCACTCACTCTAGCCTGGGCAACAAAGCAAGACTCTGTCTCAAAAGAAAAAAAAGAAAAAAAGGATGTCATGCCAGGTAAGATCATGTGCCTGTCAAGTAGCAGAGCTCTTTGGTGCATGCTGTAGGGTTGGTAGAAAAGGAGCCTAGACGCTTCTCTATCTGGAAAGGTCGGAAAGGGAGAAGGGAACATGTACACGCACGACCCCCTCGGCGCCCGCCACTTCCTGTAACGGGCACGCGAGGGGCTGGTCTGAAGGGTTCACGTGCGAGCGAGTGTGAGGGCTGACCGGAGACGCGAGGTGAGGTGGTGTACCTGGGGCTGGGTGACCCGAGCATGGTGGGGCGAGCGGGCGGGGAGCTGAGGGAGCCAGGGGGTCGCAGAAAGCAGAGGAGGCACCTGAGGACACACTTGGTGGAGAACTAGGGGGAGAAGGGGCGGAGGGTGGCGGGGGACCCCGAGCAAGGAGGGCCTGTGCGGGCTGGCAGGTCTGACAGAGGGGAGGTCGGGAGCGTAAACAGAAAAAGGCTAGGACATATGGGATCTCCAACCATTTGCTGTTCCTGTGACAAAAATTATCAAGGTCTTGCAAAACATCGAAATCGAAAGTCCCTTTCTCAGGCCATTGAGAGCCATTGTCCAATTTATACATCGGCCAGGCAGTATTGCAGTAAAGCTGAGGCGCTGGGGCCGGATGTCTAAGCCCGGGCCTGCAGATTGGCCCGCAGACACCTAGGAGCATCTCACGGGGAGTTTTAGAAGATTGGCTACCCATGTCGCCCCGACCCAACTAGACAGACAGGAACAGTATCCTGACTATGGAGGCAGCAAAAGTCTGGGGGACCTCTCCGCCGAGACTAGTGTGCCAGTACAGAAAGGGGTGGGAGGAATTCAGGCGTCCCAGAATAGCCTCAACCTCTGGACCCGGGAGAGCCTCCCACGTGGGCCCACGGTTTAACGGGTAGGAACAGCATCCTGGAAACAGAGGCTCCTGGCGGGGTTCCGAGTTGGGACAACACAGGGTGACTCACCCAGGCCGAGGTCGCCAATCAGGGACTCGAAGGCAGCCAGTCGGAGATCCCAGTCCGGAATGCGAGAGTCCGAGGAAGGGGTGGCACAGCCAAGGCCCCGGAGCGGGCCGGCGCAGCCAAAACACCCCTCCCGGGTTTTGGCACCAAATGTAAGGTTTTTTGGATGGTCGGCGCCAGAGAAAGAAAGACGAGCAGAGTGGAAAGGGGCAAGCAACAAGGCTTTATTTGAGTGCTCCCGGGCAAGGTTCACGGGTCCCAAGAGAGGGGCCAGAGAAGTCTCGCCCGTTTGAAAGGGGTGAAGGCTTTTATGCTGTCTGAGGCTTATGCTGACTTTCAGCGGGAAGAGCTGGGGATTTTCCACTGTGGCCTTTGTTCTTGAGAAATGAGAGGGGCTGGCAGTATTTGCAGATTCCAGGAGGAGGGAAGGGGGCCCCCGCCAACCTTACATGCACAAGGCCACCGCCCCACCCGGCCTGCTCACCAGGACACGACGTCACTGCCCTGCCTTGTTGTGAAAGAGATGACACGGCGGCATTTTCGATCCTGCCCGGTGCCGAAGATAACCAGGCAGGAATGAGGGATGAAGGCGAGGGGTGGCAGTGCCCATGTGATGGTGGGGCCTTCGGGGGCCTGCCTTCTGCCGGACACCTGTAGCCACTCAAGAGCAAGGTGCTTGGGCGCCCAGCAAGGAGGAGCCAGGGGAGGCCAGGCAGCATTGCTGAGCGGGCCGCGAGGGCAGGGGCCTCAGGATGGGAGCCGCTGGCAGGGTCGTGGAGCGTGGGTGGCAGCCTCCCTGCAGGGTTAGCCTGGCAGCTGCCGTGGCGGGGAGGACGGGCCACGGGGAAGGAGCGTGGGGCGTCGGGAAGCCAGCGAGGAGGCGCATGTGGCGCCAGAGAATGAAGTGGGCGGGACAGTGGCAAAGACGGGCAGCAGAGACAGCACAGGGTCTGTTTGGGACGTGGATGTGCCGACGCACTGATGGACTGAAAGGCGACGGCGAGGCCCTGCTGGTGGCTGCACAGGGCCTGGGAGCAGCCGTGGTGTCCAGCGGCTGCTGGGAACAGGCTTGCAGGGCCAGTCAACGCAGGCATCATTTCACAAATGAGCGTCTACCTCAGCCAGGAGTGACGCCATCACCTCAACCCTCAAACAAGCTGCCCCAGAGAAAATAGCCCCAGTCGCGCCCAGCCCCAGCACGCACGGCGACAAGCGCCTAGACGCCGAGGACGGCCTTCACTGCACATGCACGCGGCGCTGGGCCCCTGGACCCCCGCCCGGCCGGACCAGGCACGCTCCAGGGCCACCGCCTTGCTGGTGAGTGCAGGAAGCGCCACAAGGCTGAGGTCCAGCTGGGCTGGAGGCCAAAAAGCAAGATGTCCCGGCTGTGGCACCTTCCTCAGCCCTCCTGGGACCCCCATCTTTCCACCTTCTTAGTGGTTACCTGGGAGGGCGGGTGCTGCTGGTGTCCAGCAGGCGGAGGCCAGGGGTGCAGCTCAGCTCCCTACTGTGCACCTGACAGCCACCACACATGGACGGGCCAGACGTCATCCTCGCCGAGGTGGAGACACCCCACCCGGTGGGGAGAGCGCTGTCCTGGCCAGCACCTGCAGCACGGCTGGCATTCTACCTGCGCTTGACCTCAATGAGACTGGCCACGTGCATAGAGCCGAGGCACAACGGAACCAGGAAGTTCTCCTGGGAGCGCTCGTCTCCACAGACCAAGGGTGGAGGCCAGGGAGGCTTTGGGGGCATGGGTGACCTGTCGGCTTCTAGAAGCAAGAGGACCCCTACATGGGCAGGGACCCTGCTGAGCTTCCGGAGGAGCTAGGGCTAGTCACGCCCACCTCCACAACCTCTTCGACAGGCAGGACCCCAGCAAGATACTTCACAGCCCACGTGTGAGTGGCCGGGCTTCCAGAAACCTCGCACTTCTTCTGCTGGCGCGGGCCACCCCGTCCACGCAGACGGCAGGGCTCACGCCAGCCCTCCTCCCACAGGGCCAGAAAGCATCTCCAAAAGCTCCATTTGCTGCTGACGACGCTTGGGCAGTAAAATGTGAGAAGGATATATCCTCTCACCAATCAGCTGCTTTCTTGATGCTTCCTCCAGCCCCAAGGGAACACTTCACCCTGTCGATGGGACAAGGTCCATCACCCTGGGGTCTGGCTGGGTGCCTGTTAATTGGAGGCCAGCTCAGCGACCCCAGGGGAAGTAGCCCGTTTGCAATGACTAACCCTTAATCAATTCTGGAATAAATCCAAGGACATGGCCAAGGTTCCCAGCCATTCCTCCATGATATGGGACCAGAAGAAGCATCTCTCAGGACCAAGCCACCTGTAGTCAGGCACAAGGAAGAGAGCCTGTCCCAGGAGCCAGGGGCCTAGGGGACTCACAAGATGGCTGGGCCCTCCATGGGGCTCTGGACAGTGCAAGTGGGGTTGTCCTCTGTCCCCCAGCTACTGCTGGGTTCCCAGAAAGGGGACGTATCTTGCTGGGGTAGAGACTTGCTGGAACTGAAGTTGCCCTGAAGTCCACCTGGCCTGACCCTTGATCTGACGCCTGGACCACTCCACATCCCTGGTAGCTGCCCAGCCTGTGCATGAAGAGCTCCAGTGACAAGGAACTCACTGTCTCACTGAGCTTGGTTACACGGCAACAGTTTCAAAATCTCTGTCAGAGATGGCAGGTGGAGCAGAAAGAAGCCACGTCCTTGGGTTCGCAAGACCTTTGCCTGATTTGTGTTTTCCACATATTCTTTTTGCTTCTGTCAGTAGCTTGTCTTTTCATTTCCTTAACAGTGTCTTCCAAAGAGAAGATGTTTCCAATTTTGATGATGTCTAATTTATCAATTTTTTTAAGGATCATGCTAAAAATGTTCCCTGTCCTATGGTCACAAAGATTTCTCTCTCTCCCATGTTTTCTTCTAGGAGTTTTACAGTTTAAGGTTCTACACTTAGGTCTATGATATTTAGAGTACATTTTATATACAGTAGGAGGTGTAAGGTTCTTATTCTTTGCATATGGATGTCGAACCGTCCCAGCACCATTTGTTGAAAGACTATCCTTTTCCTAGTTAACTGCCTTGGCACCTTTGTCAAAGATCATTTGATCATATGGCATAGGACTGTTTCTGGACTATTCTGTTATAGCAATCTCCGAGTCTATTCTTTCACCAACACCAAACTGTTTTGGTTAACTACGGCTGTACAGTAAGTCGTAAGTCGGGTAGCATCAATCTTCCAACTTCTTTCTTTATAAAAACTGTTTGGCTTTTCTAACTCCCTTGGCTTTCTATATAATTTTATACTCAGCTTGTCAGTGCCTACAAACAAGTCTGCTGAAATTTTGGTTGAGATCGCACTGAATCTACAATTTGGGAAGAATTAACCTCCTAATGATACTGAGCCACTTAATCCATGAACATGGTATATCTTTCCTTTTATTTAAGCCTTTGACTTTTTTCACCAGTTTTTTAGTTTGCAGCAAACAGAAAAAAGGTACACATATTTTATAAGATTTATAACTAAGCATTTCATGTTTTTGGTGCCATTATAAGTGCTACTTTCTTAAAATTTCAATTACCAACTATTACAGGTAGATTATGTAAATACAGTGGATTTTTGTATGTTGATCTTATATCTGGAGACCTTGCTAATCACATTTATTAATTCTACTAACTTTCCTGTAGATTCTCTGGGATATTCTATACAATTGTGTCATTTGCAAAGAGAGATGGCTTCATTTCTTCCCCTCTGGTCTGGATGCCTTTTTATTTCTTCTTGCCTTCTGCCACTGGCTTTGACTGAGTATAACAATGAAGAGTGTGGAAGAACAGACACTCTTACCTTGTTGGAAGGGATACTCTGAAGCTTAACACCTGAGATCCTGTTCCCAGAGTCTCAATGGCAGTATCTCTGTTCTTGATGCAATAGGGCACTTCTCAGGAGAAGGGTTCTGGGAGAGGGTCAGGAGCCTGCGGGAGTGTGGCCATAGTGCGGGAGGGAGGGCCTACTCTGGCTGCCCGGGAGAGTGGACCGCAGCCGCCCTGGGCCTGCCCAGACGCACTGAGGGCTCCACTCTGCCGAGCAGTCCTCAGGGCTGGGCAGGCTCCCTAGGCTACACATGCCCACAGACGGGGCACCCTTGTATACGTCTGGTCATTCTTACAAAGCTCGGATAGAGTGGCGAGGCAGCACTGGTAGACTCCCGAGAAATGGAACCAGGAATCCAGGTGACACGGCTTGTGAATAGAGTTTGACTCCCACAGATGGAAAATGAGCTGGAGGTTTGGGGTAGTGTGGCTGGGGTGTGGAAATTTGGTAAGCAGCCCACCAGTGCTTCTCCCAGCCCCACATATACACCCTGTGCAAACAGAATACCATCTGCCTGTGGGGTGGGGCCTGAGTGCCACCCTCTCCCACCTCCAGCTCTGTGTCCTCTGGTGGGCTAGGCTGCAAACGCGGCCTCTCTGCTCGCCGCAGTTAACTGCACACATCTGATGGCACGTGTGCCTAAGTGCCTACTTCTGCCTGGCCTCAGACACAGCAGCCTCAGGAGGACAACTCTGTCCTCCTACCCAGCAGCCTATCTGGTGTGGAGGGACGTGGATGACACTCTCCGAGGGGATAGCTCTCACTGTCTCCCTCGTACCCCAGCTACTGTCTGTCTTCCACAGGGCCCCGGGGCAAGAAGACAGCCACCACGCCCTGCCCAAGCTGCTCTTCGGCTAGGTCCAAGAACCAAGGGACTGCCACAAGTCCTTGCCACACTGTTCTCACACTGTGGCACCCAAGAAAGAAACAAGTTCACATGTTCAATTTACTTTTCTCTTGAGATCTGAGTTCGCCAGAGCTGGCGGCTGCCCTGGTGTGCAGGGTGAAGCATGCCACGTGGAGTGCAATGGGTTGCTAACGGTCCCAGATAGCAGGATCCCACTGGCTCCTCTTTTATTGCAGGTGGAAGGGAGAGGGTTATTCCAAGAGCAGATTCCTTGTAGGGTCCACCTTAAAGCACCACCTGCTGAGGTGTCTTACCTTGAAACTGAGGGTAATATTTAATCTTTTTCTTGAAGAATCTAACGGAAAAAGTTGATGGCTATAAACAATGCCAATTGTCACGATCCTCCATATTATCATACTACAAAAAACAGGAAGGATCAAACATGAACAATAAATTTTAACTCTGACTCTTAAAGAAAGGCAGGAACAGCTTTGAAACCATCAGCTCCAGCTGATTTGTGGACAGCCAGCCACACTCAAGTTCACGTTCACTTTTGAATGCTGTTACCTGAGAATGGGAATGAGGCACCTTGAGAGGCCACATGAGACAAACCCATTGCAGTAGCAGCACCAGAGCCTCTGAGACAGCACTGTGAGCAAATGATGCCATTGCTGCTGCACCACATGCCATGAGCCCCCGAGTGAGTCCCCACCACCAACCAAGTGAAGGGACATCTAGCATCCAGTCCTCAGTGGGGTGCCTGCTTGTCACCCAGCAGCAAGAGTCTCACCTGGGTCCAGACACATGAACTTGCAGCACTCTTTGGGGTCCTTGCGGTACTGCTGGCAGCCCTGGGGCCGCTCACAAAGGGCAGCCACACACATCTCAGGCTCCCCTCCGTGGCAGGTGCAGCTCAGGCATGGGTCATCCCCCTTGGGGGTGAAGTAGAATCCTTCATCCACCACATTGTCCTTGATGTCGACACATGTCTGACCTGTAACAAACACACATGTATACAGATGTGTGTGTGTGACCAGGAAAGAGAGCCCAGACCCTCCCTACTTGGGCCTGGAGGGCAAACAGGGAAACTGAGGAGTGGGCCAGACCATGTCTGAGAGCCTGCCCACTGCTGGAGCAATGTAAATCTGCCCCATGACACAGAGAGCGGTGGTCCGAGAGTGGTTACCACAACACATTGTTACGGCAAAGAACACCTGGCCAGGGCAGGTGTAGGCCACAGAGCCCCAGAGGGCCAGGCTGGAAGAGAATGCCAGACTCCTGGGCGACTGTCCTGCAGAAGTGTTTGCTTTGAAGTTGCCTAAATAGTTTACTTACAAGAGTTCCTCCAACTCTAAGATGCGGCTGCCGTGAATATTAACTTTTAAAATCAAAATGCGTCTCAAATAAGTCTCCAAGGAAGCTGCCAGCTCTGCCCAGGAAGAAGGTCCACTGCACCGGAACCACACACAGGAGACTGCACAGACCTGACCTAGGGCTGGAGTGAGAGGAGTGGCACAGCCAGGTCCTGGCAGGACAGACGCCTGGGGGAGGGCGTGAGGATGAGGGGCCTCAAAGGGACACATATTCAGTGAAAGGCAAAGGAACATGAGAAGGAAGCTGTTCCAGTCTCCAAATGGGGTGGGGATGTCTGGAATAAGAGTCTTCAGAAATTTCACAACCACGAGTCTGTGCCTCCCTTAAGATTGAGGTCAAATCTATGTTTTCATGTGGTCAGAAACCCCCAGGGCAAAAACTCACAAAAAAGTATTCCCTGCTAAAACAGAGAAAAAACAATGAAGAAAATGAACAGAGCTCTCAGAGAAATGTGGGACACCATTCAGCACAGCAACACATGTGAAATGGGAGGACCAAAGGAGAGGAGAAACAAAAGGATCAGAAAAAACAGTCCAGGAAATAATAGCTGAAAACTACCCAAATTCACTGAAAAACAAAACCTACACATCTAGAAGCTCAACAAACTTCAAGTAAAAAAATGTAAAGTATCCGCAAACTGGTGCATCTTAGTAAAAGTGCTGAAAGTCAAAGACAAGGGGGATAACCTTAAAAAAAGGAAACAGAAGATGAGTTATTACTTATAAGGGAACCCCAATAAGAATAACAACTAGCTTCTCAGCAAAAACAATAGAGGCCAGACACAGTGGAATGATATATTCAAAGTGCTCAGAGAAAATTATCAACCAAGAATCCACATCCAGTAAAACTATTTCTTTTTTTGAGACAGAGTCTCACTCTGTTGCCCAGGCTAGAGTGCCGTGGCATCAGCCTACCTCACAACAATGAGTCCCAAATTCCTGGGCTCAAGCGATCCTTCTGTCCTACCTGTCCCGGGTAGCTGGGACTACAGGCATGAGCCACCATGCCCAGTGAATTTTTTGTTTCTATTTTTAGTTGACTGGCTAATTTTTTTTTCTTTCTATTTTTAGTAGAGACGGGGTCTTGCTCTTGCTCAGGCTGGTCTTGAACTCCTGAGCTCAAGCGAGCCTCCCACCTCAGCCAGCAAAGCTATCTTTCAAAAATGAAAACAAAATACTTTCCCAGACAGACAAAAACTAAGAGAATTTGTTGCTTGAAGAGACTTGCCTTACAAGGGATACTAAAGGAACTTCTTCAGGCTAAAAGCGAGTCTCAGATAATAATTCAAATACACACAAAAAAACCAAAAAGCACCAGTAAAGGTAATTATGTAATTATAAATTATAGCATGAATGCCTATTTTTTTTCTCCTTTATTCTTTTAGCTGATTTAAAAAGCAACTGTATAAAATAATATGCATATAATGTAGTGTTGGGTCTATAACATATAGAAATATAACATATGTATAATATGTTTGCTAATAATAGCACAAAGTTGGCAATGGGAGCAAAGCTATATTGGACTAAAGAACCTTGACCTAAATCTCATATCTTATTTTAAAAAATTAATTCAAAATACATCATAGAATTAAAAATAAAATATAAAACTATAAAGCTTTTAGGAAAAAACCTAGGAGAAACTCTCTTCAGAACATAAGGCCAGGAAGAATATTTGGACTTGACCCACCAAAAGAATGACTCCTAAAAGGAAAAACTGATAACTAACACTTTATCGAAACTAAAAACTTCTGTTTTGTGAAAGCTCATGTGAAGTGGATGAAGACAAGCTATAAGACTAGGAAAAATACTGCAAACCACATACATGACAAAGGACTGGTATCTAGAATTCATGAAGGACTCTCAAAACTCAACAGTAAGGGAAACGATGCAAAGAGAAAATGGACAAATGACATGAACAGATATTTCTCCCAAAAGTATATACAGATGGCAGATAAGCACATGAAAAGGTTTTAACAGCATTAGCCTTATTAGGGAAATGCAAATTAAAACCACAAGGAGCTAGGACTACATTCCTAACAGAAGGGCTCAAAGGAAAACAGTGAAAACAACAAGTGCTGGGAGGATGTGGGGAAAGTCAATTCCTCCTGCGTGGCTGGAGGGAGGGTGAAGCAGCACAGCTACTCCGAAACCGTCTGCTGTGTACAGATAAACTAGACATGCAACTACCACATGACCCAGCAACTGCAACCCTGGGCATTTATCCCCAGAAAAATGAAAACTTATGTTTGCACAAAAACCTGTAATGCAAATGTTCACAGTAGCTTTCACTGTAATAGCCAAAAACTGGAATCGGCCCAGATGTCCTCCAATACGTTGGATAGTTAAACTGTGCACAAAAACATGAAATGCTACTCAGCAAGAAAAAGGAACAAATTATTGACGTAAGTAGTAATTTGGATGATTATGCGGGGAATTATGAGTGAAAAAGGCAAACCTCCAAAGGTTACATGCCACATGGCTCCACGTACAGAGCTTTTCTGCTTCATAATGACCTACATCTGCAGCGACCAGCCCAGGGAAGTCAGGATCTGGTCAGTGACCACCAGCTTCCCTATTTCGTGTTCATACTTTCAGCTCAGAACCCACCGGAGAAAGCCAAATATGCTCCCTAAACCAAGCATCAAAACTGTCCTGTTTTGGCAACTCGCCTCCAATCAGAGTACAACTGGAACCTCTAGGGCCCTGGTGAAAAACCGTGTTCTGGACCCAGCTCCACCTGGAGGAGGGAGAAGCACTTGAAAAGGTGCCACCCTGGAGACCCAGGGCAGGTCCTGGGGCCATCAGAACATCAGCCCCACCACCAGCAGGCTAACAAACCTTGAGTCACAAGTCAACTGCTGCTAGAAGGCTCACAAGAGACAGACTCTTGAGATGTGGCCCAAAGGGATGACCTAAAGTCAAGAGTGGAGCAGACATTAAGAAAAACCCTCTGGCAAACCAGCCCCACCCCCAAATGCAAGGCACCTACTGAATGTGAAGCCTGGGGTGCACTGAGGGTGACCACACACCAACGACCCCAAGCACAGCCCAAACCTCGCCCAGATTAACACCCTCTTACTGCGCTAAAGACCACCCGCACTAAAGGCCTGGTGGAAGGAAAGGTGTAGGGATTTGCAAGCACCGAAACTACTGAACCCAGTCTTCATCGTTCCACACAAGATGTCCAATTTTCAATGAAAAGATCAGGAAAAAAAGCACCATGCTCTAGAGACAAAACCATCAACAAAACTAGACTCGGATATGAAACAGATGAAGGAACTATATTACAAAGTATTTAAAATAACTATGATTGATATGTTAAAGGCTCCAATGGAAACAGTAGACGCTATATAATATCAGATGGGAAATTCAGCAGAGAACTGGAAACCATAACACAGAATCAAACAGAATTCCCAGAAATTGAAAAACACAGGAAAAATGAACAAGACAGATGAAGAATGCCTTCAACAGGCTCATAAGTAGATGTAGCACAGCTGAGGAAAGAATTAATAAAACTGGGAACAGGTCAATAGAAATTACTGAAAACTGACAGACAAAAAGGAGACTTGAGACATGACAACTAGATGCAATGCATGATTCTGGACTGGATTCTGGACCAGGAAAAAAACCAGCTATAAGGGATATTATTGGGGCTGGGTACAGTGGCTCATACCTGTAATCCTAGCACTTTGGGAGGCTAAGGCGGGAGGATTGCTGGAGGCCAGGAGTTCGAGACCTGAGCAAGAGCAAGACCCTGTCTCTAATGAAAACAGAAAAAAATCAGTTGGGCATGGTGGCACGCACCTGTAGTCCCAGCTACTCAGGAGGCTGAAGTAGGAGGATCACTTTAGCCTAGGAGTTTGAGGTTGCTGTGAGCTATGATGACACCATTACACTCTAGCCCGGGCGACAGAGAGATCTTGTCTCCAAAAAAAAAAAAAAAAAAAAAAAAAAAAAAAAAAAAATATATATATATATATATATTATTGGAACAACTGACAAAACTGGAGGTAGAATAATGGATTGTGGGTTATTTTATGGTATTGTATCCATGTGAAGTGTTCTCATTTTGATCAAACTACTGTGGGAACATAAGAGAGTGTCTTTATTCTTAGGAAATATACACTGAAGTATTTAAGGCTCCAGGTCCACAATGTCTCCAGTTTACTCTCAAATGATTAAAACTATATATATATATATATATATATATATATTTGGGCCGGGTGTGGTGGCTTACGCCTGTAATCCTAGCACTCTGGGAGGCCGAGGTGGGTGGATTGTTTGAGCTCAGTTCGAGACCAGCCTGAGCAAGAGCGAGACCCCATCTGTGCTAAAAATAGAAAAAATCAGCTGGGCATGGTGGCGCGTGCCTATAGTTGCAGCTGTCGGGAGGCTGAGGCAGGAGGACGGCCTGGGCCCTGGTGCTCCAGGCCGTGGTGTGCCATGACAGGGCCTGTAAGCGGCCACTGCACCCCAGCAGCAGAGTGAGACCCTGTCCCTGACACACACGAGTCAAGGACAGCACAGAAAAGGACAGTAATAGGCCAAGCTCACTTGTTAAAAGAGTTTCAAAAACTCTAAACAGAATATCAGCAAACCAAATCCAGCAATATGATATATATATACACACACACACACGCAAAACCCATAAAGATGATTTAACATCATAAAATCTATTAATGTAAAATAATAAATGAACAGATTAAAGAAAAACCATATCATCCCAATAAATGCCAAAAAGCATTTAATAAAAATCAATACATTTTTGTAACACAAATATTCCCAGCAGAGTAGGAATAGAAAGGTACTTCCTTAACCTCATAGAGGCGTGCTCTAAAACCTTGCAGAATGTATTAGAACACACACAGCACACTGACAGCATTCTCATTATGTTGAGAAAACAAGAATGTTCACTACCACCATTTCTAATCGACATTAAACTGGAGAACTTAGTGAGAAAAGTTAATACCGGGGGTAAAAAAGGTAAAGAAATAATAGTCAAAGACTTGAAAGAAGAAACAACCCTCTATAAACAGAAAATCTAGCAAAATCCACAAACTGAAAGAATAAGGGAATTCAGAAATTCACCCTAAAATTCATATAGACGAGAAAAGGGCCAAGAACAGGCAACGTGACAGTCAGAAGCAAGGTGGGGGACCATGACGGCTGGGCGCCAGCACTCATCGGGACGCTGCTGCTCAGCCGGCAGAGCCTGGGCCCGCGTGGAGTCCGGCAGCCAGCTCAGACGCTCTGGAAACCAGACTCACAGTCAGCAGAGGTGGCTCTGCCCCAGCCCCCACTGCAGAGGGCTGGTGGAGGCAGGGGGCCCTGCCCTCCGCGGGTGCAGCCACACTTCGAGCCCCCAAAGCTGAATAAGACCTTGATATGAAATTGGAGTGGGTTGGCAGAGGGACAGGGACAGACCCGGGAAAGGAGGAGCAGGCCAGACAAGGCAGTCAGAGACACGGAAAGAAGGGTCAAAGAAGGATCCGCAGACAGCAGACGGAGGTGATCGACTTATTTGGATGTTCCAGAGATGCCATGGGATTGACAAGTCCTTGGGTCACTGTTCCCATCTGATTGCCTAATGGTGGTGAAACAACGAAGGTAGGACTAATGGTCTCCATCCCGGAAAGAGCCGTGGGCTCAGAGATGCCGACCAGCCACTCTGTCTGCAGAGCTGCAGACAGGCCAGGTAGCTCAAGGTGTGAGCCGGCGAGGGCGTCTGCCGCAACACAGCAAAAGGGACTCCGCCTCAGAGCTCCTCCCAGTTGGAGTACCCTGGAGGTGACACTGGAGCCCAGCGCCTTCCAGGGGGCTTACTTCTTTTGCACAGAAACGAAGACTTCTCGTAGCAGCTCTCGGCGTGCCAGCTGTGGAGGTCGTGGTGCCGCAGGGTGGGGAAGTGGAAGCACTGGAGCTGGGCGCAGAACACATTGTCGCTCTCAGACATGGCCGAGGCGAAGATCGGGTCTGGGGGCAGGAACACCTCCGAGGAGCCTGTGGGGGGGGGGCAGACACACACAACGGCAGCAGGTGAGCCACGCACATAAACAGCATGCAGACCGCAAGGCCGCGTCTGGAGGCAGCCTGCCCAGCTAAGCGCCGAGGCCTGCACGGCCTGTCCCTGGCTGGCAGCAGCCGCCACCACAGCTGTGCTCCCTTTCCCAGGGACACCCGGGCCCCAGCGTCCTGCCTGCCTCGACCGTGCACGCCATGGCGGCAGGCGCGGGGAAGAGGCCGGCTCTCTGCAGACGTCCATCTCCACGCCCACAGCCGCCCGCCCACAGACATCGCATCTCCCCAGACGCACCTTTGCCCGGGCAGCCTTCTTCCCCTTTTAAAAACTATTTTATTACTTGGCTTCTCGTCTTGCAGCCTGAGAAATGAACAGGTTCCTCCCAGAATTAAAAAAAAAAAAAAATCCTCAGCGCTGGGGCTATTTCCCAGCCCAGATCTCGCCGGCACAGCTACGGTGCGTGGCGGCAAAGCTCAACCAAGGCCACAAGTGACCTCTCAGGGCACAGTGCCGGTACCCGGCGTCCACCCCTAAAAGCTGCCTAGACCAGGGAAGAGCCAAGTCCGAGGGTGGCTCAGACAACTGGCCAAATGAGGTTCACACAGGCCTGTGCCATGGCCCCGCAGAGCCGCACGCAGTTGGAGAGCTTAGTTGGAACTAATGGACCACCAGCCACGTGCACATACGGCAGTAAAACTCAACGGAAACCAAGCAGGTGGGAGGGGGACGGGCAGATTCACACCGAACGGGTACAATGCTGCTTACCTTGGTGATGGGCACACTTGCAACCTTGACTCAAGCTGCACAGGAGCAAATCATGTAACCAAAACGTTTGTACTCCCCTAATATTCTGGGCGGAAAAAAAAAAAAGACATGCTCCTGTCCTGGCAGCCAGCCGCATCAACACGTGTGCAGGGCGTCTGCCCAGGGAGCTGCTGGCCTCGCAGTGGGGCAGAGAGCGAGGGGGCTGCTGGCCTCAGTGGGACTGTGGTCGCCATGAGAAACAAGAACTGGGGACTGCACGAGCAGGGGAGGAAAGGACCCTCTGGCAGCTGTGTGAGGAGATGGGGCTGGGGCCAGGTGGGCAGTCGGGTGAATGGCAGTCAAGGCATCGGGTCCAGGTGGGGCTGTGAAGTTGGTGACAAGTGACAAGATCCTGGACTTTTCCAGGTGTGAGGTATAACAGGAGCCGGGAGGGTGGCTGTCCTTCACTGGGGATGACTCCTCAAGGTCTTTCTCATGAACCTGCCAGTGCCTCCTGGGCAGCCCCAGCTGCCCGCCCCGACACCCTGCTCTTCCTGAAGGAGCCCCGTCCTGGAGAAAGGCGCTGTGAGCACCCTGGCAGGCCACTGGGAGCCGCCGCTCCTGCTCTTCCATCTCCCAGCTGCAGTGCCCTTCCCCAACCCCCCACGACTGCCGCCATGGCGTCCTGGGCCCCGTCCTGGGCCCCATGGGGTGGCAGCAGGTCTCCAGACACCGCTCCCGTCAGCCCACACGGGCACTGCACTGCACGGTGCCGCAGGCAGCCTTGGCTGGGCTGTCACCAACCACAGGCTCCCATGCCTGACACCAGAGGGCATCTGAATGCGCCTAACTGCCTCCTGCTGCACGCCTGGCAGCCACTCTGCTCCCTCAGCTTGGGAGAACCCCGTCCAGACGCTCCTGCCACACTCGCCTCTCTGAACCCACCAGGAACCCCCCTTGCTGCCCGCCACCTCCATACCGCAGACGGAGCCTGAGCCTGCGCGGGGCCCACCGGGCTGTCTGGGCTCCCCACGGCCCACGACGACAGAGGCAGCTGCCGCCTCCGGGCTGTCTTTCCTGTGGGGACGGAGGCCTGACCCCACCTCACCCCATTCCAACCTGAGCGGCACCGCACCCAGCAGGCAGGCTCTCCGCACCACACCGTGCCTTCCAGCAGGCCAGACCAGCCCGGCCCCGCCCTCCCTGCTGGCCGCAAGCTCCCCCAGGCCGGTCCGGGACTGCAGCCCTGTCTGCGGCCGCACAGGCCAGGGCCCTACGACACGGGCAAGTCCCCACCTGGGCCTGGCACCAGGGCAGGGAAGATGGAGACCACAAAGGACTGGCCACATCTGCAAAGAAGCCCGGAAGAAAAGAAGGCTCCCTCTAAGTCACGCGCCTGCTGATGTCAGCCAACCAGTGACATGAGTGCGCCCAGTTAGGGGGTGTGTGTGTGCAGAGACCCGGGACAAACGGGGCAAAGGCTTCGAGTGAATCTTAAATGAGCAAGTCACACAACACACAGACACAGTAAAACACATTATGTGTTTCCACTTTTGCGTTTTAAAATAAATATGAAGGCCGGGCGCGGTGGCTCACGCCTGTAATCCTAGCTCTCTGGGAGGCCGAGGCGGGTGGATTGCTCGAGGTCAGGAGTCCGAAACCAGCCTGAGCAAGAGCGAGACCCCATCTCTACTATAAATAGAAAGAAATTAATTGGCCAACTAAAAATATATAGAAAAAATGAGCCGGGCATGGTGGCGCATGCCTGTAGTCCCAGCTACTCGGGAGGCTGAGGCAGGAGGATCGCTTGAGCCCAGGAGTTTGAGGTTGCTGTGAGCTAGGCTGACGCCACGGCACTCACTCTAGCCTGGGCAACAACGCCAGACTCTGTCTCAAAAACAATAAAAAATAAATAAAATAAATATGAAGTATAAATAACCCCAAATCAGAGTGATACTGTTGGCAGAAAGGATGTGAGGCCGGGGGCGGCACAGCACGGGGGAAATGTGAATGATTCTCTCTAGGCAATAGGGATCTGTGATTCTTTTCAAACTTTCTGCGCAAATGCTATAAAAACACTGGCCTTATAGCGTTTGGCGGCAGCTCTGTCTCCAACGCACAAGAGGACCTGCAGCGTCTCAGCGCCCAGGGTTGAGCTCACAGGCTGGCATGGACCCAGGGGAAAGGCCAGAGAGCTCAACTCCCAAGCCCCACAGGACCCCTGAGGGGAATGAACTCCAAATTTAAAATGTATGTATGCGTAATTAATATGTGTACAATGTTACTCATGCACCATTGCGCCAACCCCAGAAAGTAATACGTTAGGAAAAAAAAAAGGCGGGGCTTGGTGGCTCATGCCTGTAATCCTAGCACTCTGGGAGGCTGAGGTGGGAGGATCACTATAGGCCAGGAGTTCAAGACCAGCCTCACCAAGAGTGAGACTCTGTTTCTACCAACAATAGAAAAATTTAGCCAGGCACAGTGGCACCTGTAGTCCCAGCCACTCAGGAAGCTGAGGTGGGAGGATCGCTGAAGCCCAGGAGTTTGAGGCTGCAGTGAGCTGGGATGACGCCACGGCACTCCAGCCAAGACAACAGAGCAAAACTCTGCTCACAAAAATAAATAAGCAAACAGAAGGAAAAGTTAGACAAAATCTTGATGAAATAAACATTTTTAAACATCTTATTGTGAGGCCCTCCTATTGCCATTAGGTACTTCTTGGGCACGGTATCTTCTTAGGGGCGTTCATCATTACTAGCAGAAGATTTAAATACATCCCCGTTGCATTTTGGTGCCTTTGCCCTGGGCCTGGGTCTCGACCTGCTGCGCTCTGCTTGGCATCGCGCCCACAGCAGGGCGCTGGCTCCCGGGCAAAGGCGCGAGCCTCCCAAAAGCACACAGCCACGACCGCTACGCCTGAGGAAATGAGCTGCCGGAAGCCCGCGTGCCGACTACCTCTCCGTTCCCTGAAGGTTTTACGAGCGCCCCCTGGCCTGAAGGCAGGACGCCATCGAGACTGTGGCGCTTCGCATGCTTTTCTGCCTCTTGGGCTCCAGAACCACTCGCGACGCTCAGCCGCGTCAAGAGCCAGTGACCTGTAGCAGCAGAAGGATCTTTTTCTAGACACATGCTGGTTGCGACCACCGCTCAAATCCAGGATCAGGGTTCCCAAGTCCAGCTAGGGAGGCACGAGCTGCCACCACGCGCGCTCCAGGTGCTCGGGCCCCCGCACGGGCCGGAGCCGCACGACCAGGGAGCGCCGGGCAGCGCCGGGGAGCGCCAGGGAGCGTCTGCGCGCCACGCCAGGGCCTTCTCCAAGTCACAGCCTCGCTCTCCCGAGGCCGCAGTGGAGCCCACCCGGGCCCCTCGCCACCCTCTCTCCAGGGCCGAGGGCCCGGCCCCGTCCATCCAGAACACGCCACACAGACTCACGCCCCCTCCAGCTACCGGTGTCCACACGCGTGTGGGCGAGGCGGTGGCCCAGCCCGCAACCGCACCGCTTCAACGCTTCGCCTCGGGCAGCTGTGCCAGGGCCCGGGGAGAAATATCACAAGACTTGCCTTCCACGTGGCATGCATGCTGTGGCCCTGGCGCCCAAAACCCGGAGCCACGTATCTGCCAGCTCCAACGGGCCGCTCCTCTGGGCGACAGAGTGAGACCGTTTCATAAAAAAAAAAAAAGTAAGCTCGAGCAGCCCAACGAGGGCCCGCGGGGCAGGCGGACCTGGAGAGGGCGCGGCCGGGCGGGCAGGGCTCCCCAGTGCGGGGCGGGGGGGACCGGAGGGCAGGCGCCCGGGGCAGGAGCTCTGCGGCTTACGGCTTGCAGCAGCCGCGCCTCCCGCACGCTGCCTGGGTTGTTTCCGAGCAGCTGAGCACAAATCTCTGCACAACACCCGCGCTACTTCAGCTCTGTCTGCCCAACAGCTTCCTTCAGGTTTTGGACTCCAACCCTGGCTTCTCTGCCCTGGAATGCTTGTGCTTCCCTCCCTGGCCTACGGGCGGCTCCCTCTGTATGCTCGCCCTTACGCCCTGATGTCCTTGACTTTAAAGGGAGGGTGGACAGTGTAGAAAGCCAGCCAAGGCGAGAAGCGACAACAGGCTCCAGGGAAGGGCCCGGCCCCATCAGGGCCTGACCTGCGGGCCGTTCTGCCCTACGGCGCCACCCCAGGACCACAGCCCCTCCCCCCCGTAAGGGGGGGCCCGCTCTCCCCACGTTGTTCGCTGTGCAGGCACCCCTGGGTGCCAGTGAGAGGGAGGAGGGGGACCCCAGCAATATTCCCTGAGTCAAGACGAGTCCCCCTCTCCTGTTTTCAAACTTAGCAACCCTTGGCAGACCAAAAAGGCTCACCTTTGAATGCCACCTCCCAGCGACCTTCCAAGGAGCGGTTCCGGCCGGTGACGACATACTGATAGCCGACCCACAACCTGCAGGGGACAGAAACGGAGACCTCAGCGGCGGGGGAGGGGGGGCTATGGATGACGGCGCATGCGCATTCTAATACTTACATCGACCCCCCCAAAACACCGACCTTCTAAAACAGGAGAGATTTAAGGTTAACGCTTAATTTTAATCAAATGCATTAAAATTCTAAGTAATAAGTCCACAGTTCAGAAGAATTTTTATCTCTGGAAACTCTCGCCAAGACTGCTCTTATTAGCAGATCCAATAAAGCTTCGTGTTTTAAGCAAGACCAACCTTATTTTGGGTGGACATGAAGCCCCAGGAATACAACCCAGTGAACCACAGAACTGTGGGCTGGAACCACAGAACCGTGAGCGCTAATGGGCTGTGGTTCGTGGCACGGGCGTCGCTCTCTAGTGCAGAAGCAAACCCCCGCGAACACGCACTACCACGGTGGTTAAACTCGCAGGCCTGCAGCGTGCTCCCAGGCGCACATGGCCTGGCACTGGGGCTCCTGCTCACGGACCTGCCGACTGCCACAAGCCCCTGCCGAGTCTGTGCCCCTCACCCCGGGGGCTTTCCAGCCCCGGCCCAGAGATGCCTGTCGGCAGGGCCGCTGCTCCGCCCGCAGCCTGCACCACACGACGCGGCCCGCGGGCGTCCTAGGAGGTGGGGCTGCTGCCTCCCGCTTCTCTGCGGGACTCAGGGCGGGACCTTGTGGGCTCAGTACAGTGACCTGTGAGCTAAGAGTTGTTTCCCTCCGTTTGTTGCTGCAGAGGGAAAAATAGCTCCCTCTTGTGATTTGCCAAGTCCCACGGGGCGTAACTGCGGAGCCGAAACCCAGCTCAGGCTCAGGTCTTGAGACGAAGGCCCTCTGCCCATGTGCTGCAGGGCACTGTGCTCCAGGGCGGCGTGGCGGCCTGTGCCGCTGCAGGGGTGGCAGGCCACCAGCAGAGTGCACCGGCGGTCCTGGGCCCCTGCTGCTCACTGCCCCACAGGGCTACCTTCCCTGCCGGAAAAGGAGACAGCAACTGGCTGCCACGTGAGGCAACCTCCAGAGGCGGCACCCCACAGGCCTCACCCAGCCTGCCCCCAAGCAGAACCCCCCACAACACGGGGTCTGAAGGCCCCTACGGCTGGCGGCTCACGCCTGTAATCCTAGCACTCGGGGAAGCTGAGGCAGGAGGATCGTTTGAGCTCAAGAGTTCGAGACCAGCCTGAGCAAGAGCAAGACCTGTCTCTACTAAAAATATATATATATATAAAAGACTAGCTAGGCAACTAAAAATAGAAAATATTAGCCGGGCACGGTGGCACATGCCTGTAGTCCCAGCTACTAGGGAGGCTGAGGCAAGAGGATCGCTTGAGCCCAAGAGTTTGAGGTTGCTGTGAACTGTGATGATGCCACGGCTCTGTAGCCCAGGGGACAGAGCAAGATTCTGTCTCAAAAAAAAAGAACAAAACGAAACACTGGGTCTGGCGTGCAGCAGTGGGTCCCCTTTCCGCCCTCCCTCCTCGATAAGGCTGAGCCTGCAGGTCAAGGGCCAGGCTCTGGGGCCAGACTGCCCGGCCCGAATCCTGACCCGCAACCAGCGAGTGCAGAGTCCACAGCCACGTGCGCGCCCCAAGGGACCCTAGGCTTTTGGGAGGACTGAATGAGCAGACGCACAGAAAGCACTGAGCACCGGGCCAGCGGGGCTCTCTATCTTAGGAGGGACCTCCGCTCACCTGGGCACGCCTTGGCCAGGCCCTCGGCGCCCCGCACTAGGCACATACTCGCCCAACTGAGGCAGGCTGGCACCCTGTGGGGCTGTGGACGGGCCCGCCAGCCTGCCCCACCTCTCCACAAGCCCCCGCCCATCTCCTTGCCCACCCCAGGAGGGCCTCTGGGCAGCCAGAGGCCACATGCTGGGCAGTCCTCAGACTCTGACCGGGGACTCACTTGCGCTGGTCCTTCCAACCAAAGCTCCGCTCAGGCTGGTCCCATTCCTGGGCCAGGACGAAGCGCAGCTCCTGGTCGGTGGAGAAGGTGGCGAGGGAGCCGTTGAGGCGCTGGCAGGTCTGCGCGGCATCCCAGTAGTTCTCCCCGCTCAGGTAGACCCTGTAGCAGCTGGCCGTGCCTTCGTAGTGGTGCCACCCTGTCGGGCACTTCCCTAGGAAACATGGAGCACAGAAGGGGTGTCGTCCCCCAAATTAGGACCTGACTCCAGAACGACATCACACGTGCCGCGTCGGGGCGGCGCGCTCGGAAAGCAGCCTGGGCGAGCGGGAGCCCGAGGGCCAAGGAGACAAGCTCCTGGAGCGAGACCACCGGCGGGTGCAGCAGAAAGGCTCAAGTTTCTCCACGACGCACTAGACCCAAGAGCCAAGTGAAGCTGGCGATCCCTCCCGGCCCTAAATGGCCTCCCACTCTGCTCGATGCGAAAGAACGGCTGCAGGGTCAGCCCCTGGGTGAGCCGGCTCGCAAAGCAGCCGGCGGAGGGGCGCCGCCCCGCCCTGGCCCTCCCGCCAGCTCTGCCCTAAACGGCAGCCAGCAGGCCAGAGCTGGGAGGGCCCAAGACCGAGGACCAGCCCCTGCCCTCCACGGGGGGAAGGAGGCCGGGCGCCTCCTGCCGCAAAGCCGAGGCCCGCAGGAGCCCGAGCCTCCCTGTGTCCAGCCGGTGTCTCATGCTTCCTCGGCCTCTCGGTGTGCCCTTGGGCCGGGGAGGCCTGGCAATTCACAGCGCACCTTAGGGGGCATCAGTGACCTGGGTTTGTGTTGTTTTGTGTTTGAGACAGAGTCTCACTCTGTTGCCTGGGCTAGAGTGCCGTGGCGTCAGCCTAGCTCTCAGCAACCTCAGACTCCTGGACTTAAGTGATCCTCCTGCCTCAGCCTCCCGAGTAGCTGGGACTACAGGCATGCGCCACCACGCCCGGCTCATTTTTATATATATGTTTTTAGTTGGCCAACTAATTTCTTTCTATTTATAGTAGAGACGGGGTCTCGCTCTTGCTCAGGCTGGTTTCAAACTCCGGACCTTGAGTGATCCTCCTGCCTTGGCCTCCCAGAGTGCTAGGATGACAGAAGTGAGCCACCAGGCCCGGCCTGTGACTTGTTTTATAGAATCTACAGCCTTCAAATGCTGGGTACCTCCTAACAGTACACTGAAGAAAAGTAACAACTTTTAGCAAAGCTAGTTGTTTAAAAAAAAAAATGCATTTTTTTAATGCATCCTATGGAACTAGTAAAATTTCCTGGAGACTTATGCTCGTGCTTTTATTATTTAGAGCACGTGTGTGTGTGTGTGTGTGTATGTGTGTGTGACTTCTGAACAAAGGCACATAGACTATGGGAAAGGAAGTGGCAGCTCTGGCCCCCGAGCTGGAGGCAGGGCCAAGGCACTGCGTGCGCTGGCTGCTCGCTGCAGAGACCCGCAGCCAAGTGTGCAGGGAAGCTCCCCAGGTGCCAGCAAGGCGCCAGCTCTGGGAGAGAAGGTGCGGCGCAGCACCGCTGCTGCGTGTTGCTGACTGCCCACATGATGTGGTCAGCACGTGCCTAGCAGGTGGCTCTGTTCCGTCCGGCAGAGAGGTGAGGAGGGACAGGCCGAGCAGCTGCAGGTCGCCAGCACCAGGGCCAGGCTTCCCCTCTCAGCCGGGGCCCGGAGGAAACCCCTGGGGAGGGAAACTGTTGGCCGGGGGACACTGGAGAAAGAAAGCACTCCTTTTCATTGATGCATCTTTCTATGTTCTGAACTGTGTGGGATTACGGCCTGCTGGAAATTAGACAAGCAATGGGATGAGAGAACATGGAGCTGAGGACCCCACAGGGCTATGCCCTGGAGCCACCTCTTCCAGCTGGGGGACCTCTTGGCCTCAGCTTCCTCACCCACCAGTACGCGACCACCCTCCGGCTGTGGATGCAGGCAGGCGTCCCAGCTACTGCGTGGCAGAGCCAGGCACAGAGGACAGCTGGCCCCAGCTACTGCGTGGCAGAGCCGGGCACAGAGGACAGCTGGCCCCAGCTACTGCGTGGCAGAGCCGGGCACAGAGGACAGCTGGCCCCAGCTACTGCGTGGCAGAGCCGGGCACAGAGGACAGCTGGCCCCAGCTACTGCGTGGCAGAGCCGGGCACAGAGGACAGCTGGCCCCAGCTACTGCGTGGCAGAGCCGGGCACAGAGGACAGCTGGCCCCAGCTACTGCGTGGCAGAGCCGGGCACAGAGGACAGCTGGCCCCAGCTACTGCGTGGCAGAGCCGGGCACAGAGGACAGCTGGCCCCAGCTACTGCGTGGCAGAGCCGGGCACAGAGGACAGCTGGCCCCAGCTACTGCGTGGCAGAGCCGGGCACAGAGGACAGCTGGCCCCAGCTACTCCGTGGCAGAGCCGGGCACAGAGAACCAGTTGGTCCCAGCTACTGCGTGGCAGAGCCGGGCACAGAGGACAGCTGGCCCCAGCTACTCCGTGGCAGAGCCGGGCACAGAGGACAGCTGGCCTACGCCACCCGCAGCTCACTTGGTCCTCGGCAGACAAAGAACTGAGGCTCTACGAGGGGCAGGAGCTGTGAGGAGTGCCAGGGACGTCCCAGGGACTCGCCACTGACAGTGCCTGGCTCGGGCAGAGCCCACTGCAGCTCGGCTGCCCTGCCCCGGCTGCCGGCAGTGGGCACAGGCCGGGCGCTCCCCATTGCTGAGAGGCTGGGGGCTGAGCACTAGCACGGCAGACGGACCCTGGGCACGGCAGCAGACATGTCAAGGGTCAGGCCTGCCTGCCCTGGGGTCAGGTGCCCCAGAGTACCTCAGAGCACCTCACCTGCGCAGGTCTGCCTGGGACTGGCAACTTCAGCCGTGGCTTTTCCTCCCCCCAGCCTTCCTTGATCTTGTTATGTACCTATACAAATTTAACACCTTATCCTCAAAATTCTTCAATAGGAAACAAAAAAACAAAATAAAATTTTAATGTCATAGGTAATTCATTAAATAACCAATTACCTTAAAAATTTTAAAAAGAAAAAACAACAACGTTAAGTAGAGCCTTCCCAGCCATCACTCACCCCACGTCCCCGCGCAGAGCGGCCGTCCGCGTCTACAGAGGGAAGGGCGAGTGGCAGGGTCGCCAAGGGCCCTGAAAGGTGGCGGCGCCGTGAAAGCAGGCCGCCCGAGTGCCCTCCCTCGGCCACGAGCTGGGTGACCGAGCTGGGTGACCGCGGGGCAGCGCAGCCTCGCTCACTCCCCCAGTCACCTCCCAGGGCTGTCTTGGGACACGGGCGCTCACGAGAGCCAACGGCGAGCGGCCAGCCAGGTCTGCAACTTACTGCTGAAGCGGACGGGCTGCGCCACGTTCACCGCGTGGAAGTGCGTGGGGTCGCCACCTCTCGCCCGCCCCTGCCGCGGATCCACGGCCTCCTTCCCATGGTGAGGACGCACCTCTCCGGTCACTTCTGAAAGCAAAGGAGACGAGAGTTGTGAGGCCCACGCATGCAGCTGGGGGCGGCTCCCCGGCGGCGCCAATCTAGGGCGCCCGGGGTGGGCTGCCGGGGCTGGAGGGGAGGCCTGGCCAAGCATAGTCCAAGCCCCTCGGACTCTTTCTCAGAACGCGACAGAGCATTGTCGTTCAGGTCACAAGGGTCACGTGTGCTTATTGAAATTATGCCTTGGCAGTCTTTTTATAATTACTATTGTGAAACAGGGTCTCTCTCTCTCTCATTGAATTTTCCAACAGGTTGTTGCGAGCACGGCCCAGGGTCAGCCATGCCTGCTGCAAATCCCTGGGCTGCTCCCACACGGGAGCTCTTCCCAGAGCCCAGGCTGCCCTTCCCCACCCCTGCCGGCCTGGGAGCCGCCCCTGCTGGTAAGAGGAGGACCCACGTGCACGACCCTCCTCCGCAGTGCTAGGGCCTCCGGACCTGAGCATCTCACATCCACCCATCTGCCCGTCCCCCAAGACTGCGGGGGCCTCGGCGCAGGCCCCGGTGTGCAGTGGGCCTCAGTGCGTGGCTGGAAGGCGTGAGCAGGAAGGGTAGATGGGGGAAGAGTCTAGTTTTATGTATCTTGATCTATTAATCCGCAGGTCGGTTCCTCCACACTCTCTGGAGTCCTCTGCAGGTAAAGACTGATGCAGAGGCCGGGCGCGGTGGCTCATGCCTGTAATCCTAGCTCTCTGGGAGGCCGAGGTGGGCGGATCCTTTCAGCTCAGGAGTTCGAGACCAGCCTGAGCAAGAGCGAGACCCCATCTCTACTATAAATAGAAAGAAATTAATTGGCCAACTAATATATATAGAAAAAATTCGCCGGGCATGGTGGCACATGCCTGTAGTCTCAGCTACTTGGGAGGCTGAGGCAGCAGGATCGCTTGAGCCCAGGAGTTTGAGGTTGCTGTGAGCTAGGCTGACGCCACGGCACTCACTCTACCCTGGGCAATAAAGTGAGACTCTGTCTCAAAAAAAAAAAAAAAAGACTGATGCAGAGGAGGGAGGTAGCTTACCCAAGGCCACGGAGTAGGAGAGAGGAACGGGCAGTGCCCCTCGCAGGCCCACTCACCTGCCACTCCGCCTGCACAGGTGTACCCTGATGCACGGTGATAAGCACCTGGGGAGAGGTCAGGCCAGATCTGCGACAAAGTTGGCCTGCATGGCTGCACACAGACACCTGCCCACAGCCATGCTCCTGCTTCAGCTGGCTCACGCCAGCCTGACACTCCCCTGCCCCTAGTCTGGCAACTGGCTCGCCCGACAAGCTCCTGACAAGCTCCTCCCAGCTAGTTCTGCTAGCGTCATGGCTGACACAGTCTTTATTTAATAAATAGGCTGCATGTTTTTCTCATTATAAAATATCCAGTGTGAAACATCTGAGCAATACAGAAGTTTGAAAAGACAACACACAATAAAGGCAACAAACCCTTTTCTATACGAGGGTCTGCCCCTACCATCTTTTTTCCTACTTTGTGTAAAGCATATTTATTCCTTAAAAATATTGGGATCACAGCAAACACTCTATTTTATGACTTGCTTTGTAACCTTAAGGCTATAAACAGCCTTTCATTTCCTAAATAGGCTTAAAACCTTACTTTCGATGGCTGCACAGTATTCTGGGAATCGATTTGTTTCAGTACCAGAATCCCTATACTTTGAAGTTTAGGGATGTTTGCATCTTTTTTCATTCTACGGAAGGCTGAAGTAAATAACTAGTAAAAAAATTTGTGTGTGTTCTTCATCATGTCAACGGAAAAATCCAAACTCTGCAAAATAATTTTAAAGAGATTTATTCTGAGCCAAATTTGAGGACCATGACCCGGAGCCACTCTCAAGAGGCCTTGAGCAAGTGGGCTGGCTGTGTCTGGGTTACAGTTCAGTTTTATACATTTTTAGAGAGACAGGGGTTACAGGCAAAGTCACAAATCAATACATGAGAGGCACACATTGGTTTGGCCCAAAAAGGTGGGACATCTCGAAGGGGGAGGGGGAGCGGGAGCCTTACAGGTTATAGGTGGGTTTAAAGATTTCTTGGCTGGCAATTGGCTGAGAGAGTTAGACTTTATCTAGAAGACCAGAAAGGATATGCTTATTTTAAGATAAGGGTGTGAGCACTCTGGGAGGTCCAGACAGGAGGACATTTTAAATTTACAATAGGCACCTGCTAGGATGCTTTAAGATGCTTTAAATTTACAATAGGCACCTACTAAGATGCTTGTGTTAAGATAGGGGCTTCTTATCTTTTAGGTAATGTTAATGCAGTACTGTAAGATACTAGGCTATAAGGATAATAGATACCTTCCAGCTTCTGTTTACTGCTTGATTGCCTACCACAAGGCATCATGAGTATATTATGGGATGCAGAGGAAAAAGACAAAGAGAGCGGAAACCTGAGTCTCTCAGCTAGGACCCGGAACAGGTTAGGGCCTATCAGGGGCAGGCTAAAGTAAAAAAAATCACTGTGGGGGTGGATGCATGACCAGTATGTAAACAACTAAGTTATAAAAGGGGGCTAGCACACAAAGGAGGGTCCTTGCCCGGGGAAGAGGTCACTGCACTGGCACTCTGGGGGCTCGGACCCTAGCTCGAGCTAGACAATAAAACTCCTTTTGATAATTACAGCCTTGCGAATCTCGGATATAACAGTACCAGAATCTGGTTGGGAAGTAAACCACCGCTTCATTTGGTTAACAGAAGCCGCTTAGTGGGAATTTACCCTTTGTCAGCCTGACCCAGCTGGCCTCCTTAGGAAGGAGTGTTTAGCAAAAGAAAAAGATCAGAGATCAGGCCTCAGTCATGTCTTTCTGAGACCCTGGGCAAGTCAAAACCCTAGATGCTTTGCTTACTTCACCCACAAAATAGTCACTAAGCATATTTTTTTGTCCTTTTTTTAAATTTCAGCATATTATGGGGGTACAAATTTTAAGGTTTCAAATAATGCCCTTGCCCCCTCTCCCCCAAGTCTGCGCTTCAAGTGTGACCATCCCCCAGATGGTGCACATCTGACTCATTATGTATGTATACACCCGCCCACTCCTCCCCCTCCCACCTGCCCAATACCCAATAAATGTAATTCCTATGTGTCCACTTAGGTACTGATCAGTTAATACCAATTTGCTGGTGAGCTATTACAATGGTGATAGAGCACATCTTGTATTTTCCTGGATAGAGCTGGAACCCATACTACTTAAGTGATGTATCCCAAGAATGGAAAAACAAGCGTCACTAAGCATATTTCTGTAGCTTCTCTGGGGCACGCGACAGGACCAATTGCTGTAAGATGGAGAATCACTCTGAAATACCAAATATGTTACCAGCATCTGAGCTATCTTCAACATAAAGTGAGACCCCCCCACAAGGTAGAAACATTGTCAAGGCCTCATTGTGTATCTTCAGCGCAGGTGCCTTTGGAGGTACCTCGACACCCCGAAATGCAATGTGATGATCTAAGATGTTGCCACCAGTCTGGGACAGGAAGCCGGCATGGAGACAGGCCTGAGGCTGCAAACACCTAGTGCTGGGGGACGACCAGCTCTCTAGGACTGGGGAGCCCCCACCCCGTGTCCTGGGCCGGGCCCCTGCAGCATCCGACGGGGTGGGGGGGGGACTCGCTGCCCCGCTGGGAAGCAGGGCAGCCCACAGCACAGCCCCTGGGCGAGGCGAGCAGGGAGGGCGCGGTGCTTGCTGCAGGAGGGAAGAGCCGCCTGGCTGGCAGGGAGCTGCACCTTAACTGGGGAGGGCGGGGGTGGGAGAAGAGTTTCCCCAGAGGCGAAGGCAGGCACGCCTGGGACAAGTTTGAGGTTGTTCGCATTTTTTTTTCTTTTTGTTTTTTGAGACAGAGTCTCACTGTGTTGCCCAGGCTAGAGTGAGTGCCGTGGCGTCAGCCTAGCTCACAGCAAGCTCAATCTCCTGGGCTCAAGCGATCCTGCTGCCTCAGCCTCCCAAGTAGCTGGGACTACAGGCATGTGCCACCATGCCCGGCGAATTTTTTCTATATATATTAGTTGGCCAATTAATTTCTTTCTATTTATAGTAGAGATGGGGTCTCGCTCTTGCTCAGGCTGGTCTCGAACTCCTGAGCTCAAAGGATCCGCCCACCTCGGCCTCCCAGAGAGCTAGGATTACAGGCTTGAGCCACCGCGCCCGGCCACATTTTTTTTTCATTCTACGAAAGGGCGCATTAAATAACTCCCACGACTGAGCCTGGGTGTGGCTGGAGCACACGTCACTGACCCTAAATGCCACATCTCCCTCTGTCCGCTCAACAGTCAAGACTGGCAGCTCCGCTCTGTGCCCTGGCCTCTCCCCCAGACCGAGCACAGCACCTGGGGAAACTGCTCACGGGTGGAGACCAGATGAATCTAGGGCAGATGGAGGGAGAGAGCTGCCACTCTGTCACATGGGCACCCAAGGCCAGGTTGGGCACACACAAGGCAGTTTGAGAGAAGCTATCTGCAGGCTGGGGTGGGGGGCGGGGAGGGATGTTTCAGGGAAGTAACCAGAAGGCCAATGGCGGTAGAAGAAGCTAGTCTGTGCTGAGCAGGCTTCTCTGGCTTGGGTGGCGACTGAGCCCTTCTCCTGTCTTGCACCTCTCTTCGTACCCAAATGCCCACATTCGCCCCTCATCTGCTCATCGGCTCCACACGTCTGTGCCCACCACGGAAACCCGCCAGCACAGACCCCAGAGAAGAGGAAGGGCCCAGCCAACGGGTGACGCTGACTGTGGGCGGACAGGGACCTGGAGACTCCGGGGAGACAGTCTGGGGGGCGGAGCGCACGGGGCTATTAGCACCCTCGGGATGTCTCAGGACTGCCTCTGACAGCAAAGAATCTTCCTCTTCTCCCTGAGGGCCGCCCGGCTCTGCCCGCTGGGCCCACCCCTGCGCAGCCAGCGGGGGTGGTGGGGGGCGTCCTCTGGGACACAGAACCCCCAAGCCAGCTCTGCCGCCTTGGGTCCACTGTCCCAGGCCTGGGGAATGCAGCCGGGAACAAAACAGCACACGATCCTGTCCTCCTTAGCAGAGGCCACACCCTCCTCTCCACCAGCGACTGGAGAGGGAGGCTCCTGACCCCGTGACTGGGCTGGGGCCAAGCAAGCCCAAGCGCGTGGCCCAACCCCGAGCCCAGCCCTGACGTCTGGAAGAGCAGGAGAGGAACGGCCCCACAGCCAGGCAGCTCTTCTCTCTAGACGTCCTCACCGGGATGTCACAGCAGTGCTGGCTGCGAAGGCGGAGTGGGAGCCCACGGGAGGAGACCTGAAGCAGGGAGGGGACAGCTCAGCCAACTTGGCACTGAACACAAAGGGAAACGTTATATAGGCAAGAAAAGCAGGCTCGGAACTGCCAGCAGACTTGCTCCAGGTTAGAAGTGGGACAAAGAGCAGGGGCCTCTTCCTCCTCCAGGGCGACGGACCTGAGCCTGCCTACCTCTCGCTCATCACTGCATCCCAGCAGGAAGCCACACCTGCTGTGCCTCGCCCGCTGCCTGTTGCCTCCCCTCCCGCCTCTGGCACCACTGGTGGCTCCAGGTGCTGGGCTGCCCGCCCACACACAGGGAGAGCTGGGGTGCTGGGGAGCCCTGCGCCCAGCGAGGAAACTGGCTTGCTTCCTAACAGCGTTTGGCCAGAAAGGAAGATTAGCTGCAAATAAAGGACAAAACGTGAGTGATTCTAACTTGTATTTCTAGAAATTTAAACCCTGCCCACACGTTAGGGTCCAGATGAGCTTGTAACTGCTCCACATATAGGCGAGGGCAAGACAATCAAGCCTCTTTAGCCCTCTGAGTTGTCAGAACACACATCACTTTCCTACTTTATAAAACACAAGTCTGGAATTATGGTCAAAAATCCAATGCTGTTAAGTCTAATAATACTTGTTTACCAAAACGTAACTTCTAAAACCAGAAAACCATGAATATAAAATTCCTAATGGTATTATCCCATTTTTCTTTCTTTCTCTCTCTCTCCCTCTTTCTTTCAGACAGAGTTTCAGTCTGTTACCCAGGCTAGAGCGCAGTGGCGTCACCATAGCTCACTGTAGCCCGCATGCAACTCCTGGGCTCGAGCCATCCTCTTGCATCAGCCTCCGGAGTAGCTGGGACTACAGGTGCACATCACCCAGCTAATTTTTTTTTTTGTAGGGATGGGGGTCTCACTATGTTGCTCAGGCTAGTCTCAAATCCTTGGACTCAAGCAATCCTCCCGCCTCAGCCTCCAAAGTGCTGGTATTACAGGCGTGAGCCATAGCACGCAGCCTCGTGCATGTTCTTCAAACTGATTCTTCTCCCTCTTTGCCCGGGCCAGGGCCTTCTTGCTTTCTGAGTCACTGAGGCTGGAGACTTGCTAGTGGGCATGCCCACAGTCTAAAACACCAGTACGGCACTTTTGCTTTTCCGTTTTATATGCACTTAGACAATATACAACCTGACATATAATATGACTGCAAAACTACAACCCTGAGAGTTCCAAGTCAAAAACCTGCCTCCCTCCTGATGCTCCTGGGTCAGGAATGTCTCCGGCGAAAGAGGGACATTCACAGAGGGAATGTCTTGAAACCTGCTATGGGCCAACGACAAGAGCTGAAGCCACAAGAGATCCTAAGACACATTCAAGCTATGGCCTTGGGTCTCAACCGCCAGCAGAGACATGACAGAAGTGGACTGACAAGTAGGAATCCTCACCCAAGGTCTTTTTAATTCATATATGTGTATACGAAAAGAGGAAACAGAAAAGCCTGCCTCCCCTCCCCAGCCTCCTGTGCCCAATCCTGTTGCCCATGGCTATCCTTTTCACTTATTTCTTCTGGTATTTACGTCCATATTTCCTAGCATTTGGGGACTAGTTTTATCCATTTTAAATGTTGCCCACTGACATGATGTTACGGCAGGTAAGACTTAGCTCACATACGCTCTGTACCCCACCTTCCGATAGAGGAGATCCATTTTGTAATTTTTTTTTTGAGTCTCCCTTTGTTGCCCAGGCTAGAGTGAGTGCGTTGGCCTAGCTCATAGCAACCTCAAACTCCTGGGCTCAAGCGATCCTCCTGCCTCAGCCTCCCGAGTAGCTGGGACTACAGGCATGCGCCACCATGCCCGGCTAATTTTTTCTATATATATTAGTTGGCCAATTGATTTCTTTCCACTTATAGTAGAGACAGGGTCTCGCTCTTGCTCAGGCTGGTTTCAAACTCCTGACTTCGAGCAATCCACCTGCCTCGGCCTCCCAGAGTGCTAGGATTACAGGCGTGAGCCACTGCGCCTGGCCTCCATTTAGTGATTAAAGCCAGTATACTAATGTAGTAATGTTAGTGGGCCAAAGGGCGCACTACGGTGATTGCATTTCTCTAACACCTTTCTTTTTCCTGAAGTTAACATGTGCATCAATCTTTAAATTAGTTTTCTGTATGTCTACCATTAACTTTTCCAGATACTACAGTAGATAAAGGCCAGGAATAAAGTTTTTGAATTCTCAAACACCCTCTCGCACTCTGCTTCCTGCAGTCCTGTCTTGTTCCAGTCAGAACTGGTGGCTCCCCGGGCTGGGCAGAGCCTCAGTCCTGCCCTGAGCTGCTCCCTAAACCAGGCCCCCTTCTCTGTCGCTTCACCCTCTCCTTTCACAAGATCACATCTTCCACTGTCTTCTAAGAGAGGAGGGCATGGTGACCTTTCTCAGTCTGTCGGTATCTGCAAATTTCTTTCTTTCTTTTTTTTGGAGACAGAGTCTCACCTTGTTGCCCAGGCTAGAGTGAGTGCTGTGGTGTCAGCCTAGCTCACAGCAACCTCAAACTCCTGGGCTCAACCAATCCTTCTGCCTCAGCCTCCCGAGTAGCTGGGACTACAGGCATGCGCCACCATGCCTGGCTCATTTTTTTCCTATATATTTTTTAGTTGGCCAATTAATTTCTTTCTATTTTTAATAGACCAGGGTCTCCCTCTTGCTCAGGCAGGTTTCGAACTCCTGACCTTGAGAGATCCTCCTGCCCCGGCCTCCCAGAGTGCTAGGATTACAGGCATGAGCCACCACGCCCAGCCCCTCTGCAAATTTCTTTATTCTATCTTCATGCATGACTGGTTTCTTTAGGTACAAAAATTCCAGATTAGTAACATTTTTGAAGCTTCTGGTTAAAGATATCACATTGAACAAACACATTCATTCATCTCCAGTCTCTCCTAAAACCTAATGCAACAACAGTAACGATATTTTTATGAGGCATCTGGTCACAAGGACAAACAGCAGGAAAGAGGATGACAACATCTAAAAACTGGAAAGCAGAGAACACATGGTGATGTAGAGAGGGTGACCACATGTATCAATCTGCCCGTTGTCCCAGTATCTTACCTAGTTTGACTTTTGTCCATCTCAAAATTGTCTTATTTTAGAAGTAAATCACTGTAAACTCATTAGAGCTAAATCCTAGGCCAAAAGCTGGGAAAGTGGAAAAACTAGGAATATGGCAATATTTAACAAATCTACATATACCTTCAACCCAGCAATCCTACATTTAGAATTTATACTATCAATATATCTCCAACAATTCAGGAATGGAGAGATATATGCACACGGATATTTAGTGTGGTATTATTTTTAATAGCAAAATAATGGGAAAAACTGGACGGCCCATACATAGGAGACTAGTTAAAGTATAGTAGGTCTCTAAAGTGGGGCGCAATATAGCTGTAAAAAAGAATGAGAACGTTTTCTATGAATTGATACTGAGTGATAGCAACAATATTTTTTAAATTAAAAAAAAAAAATCAGGGCAGGCACGGTGGCTCACACCTGTAATCCTAGCACTCTGGGAAACCGAGGAGGGCGGATTGCTCAAGGTCAGGAGTTCAAGACCAGCCTGAGCAAGAGCAAGACCCCCGTCTCTACTATAAATAGAAAGACATTAGCTGGACAACTAAAAATGTATAGGAAAAGTTAGCCGGGCATGGTGGCACATGCCTGTAGTCCCAGCTACTCGGGAGGCTGAGGCAGGAGGATCACTTGAGCCTAGGAGTTTGAGGTTGCTGTGACCTAGGCTGATGCCACGGCACTCTAGCCAGGGCAACTGAGTGAGATTCTGTTTCAAAAAAAAAAAAAAAAAAATCACAGTGTAAATAGTATATATACACAGTAAGATAATTTTTTATATAAGGAGCAGGAAAAATAAAAAGGAAATAAAATATACATATATATTTGCTTATTTTTGTTAATGGGTGAAGGATGAGAAAGGAGTGTGTTTTTCATATAGTTATGTGAAATATATAGTTTTTCATATAGTTATGTGTTTTTCATGTGGTTATAACTTGGATCTTTCTTACATTTCATATATTTTACAAATAAAATTTGAAAAATCAGGTATACAACTTTGTAAATAAATATACTAAAAACCATATAATAGCATATACTGCAAAGCAGTGAATTTTATGAATTATATCTCAATAAAAAAATTAACTTAAACAAGATGAGGAGGCAAAGCCCTAAAACTGAATACAAACAGAACTGAACGTTAACATCACACAGAAGAAAACAAAGAATGGATCCCAAGGACTTTGGACTGAAGAACTCCAACTACTCCCTCGGGGGGAACAGTGCAGCACCGCAAAGAAGCCGTGACATTTACTTAGTAGGTTTGTTAGTGGTAGGAGGAGTAATTCCAAAGCTACTTCGTATGTATTGTAGGACTGGCCAAATCAGCAAATACAGATGAGGCTGGGACCAGGGCTCTAGGATCTTGGGAAAGGGAGCTGCAAACAGGAAATGGGAGGAGGGAAGAACTCTAAGTGTAGATTAGAGTTACGAGTATCAAAAAAGATGAACTTCTGATTTTTTTTTTTTTTAAAAAGGTTTCTAGCTCCATTTACAACAGGGCCGTAGACCCCCAGGGAGGAAGGGCAGAGCTAACGCCCACCGACCACCGCTCTGCTTCTGCTTCCCAACGCCGTTCCCTCAGAGGGAGCAGGTCGCCATGGAGAAGTGGCTGCCCCCAAGGCTGGGGGGGGGGGCAGCGGAAGTGTGAGATGAGCCTGGAGCAACTTGTAGTGCCAGAAAATAAAGAAGAGAAACAGAACAGCTCTTTACAGAATAGTATCATTTATCTTTTATTTTATTTTATTGTTTTTGTATAATAGATAGGAAGTTCATATTTTATATCTCCAGTGACATATTTACAGCTGGATGTAAGTGGAAGAGACCTCCTCACATGCAAAAGCCCTTAAAGAGGGAAGGCCTCCAGCTGGCTCACAAGAGAAGCACCCACTCCTTGGCCCAGAGTTTGGAATTTTGGCAGCCTTGAGCTCATCAATAATATCTTTAATATCCTTAGGTGTCGGATCCTCATAGCAGTTGTCATTTATTTGAACCACTGGCGCGTTTACACGGGCCCATACACATTCCACCTCTGTAAGAGTGAAAAATGTGTCAGGTGTGGTAGCCCTAACCTTCATTCCACACTTTTCCTGAATGGCCTCCATCCAGTATGCTACGGTCAGTTCCAAGGCATGCAAGGTGTCAGCAGCACAGACCTGAAAGTGATACTTTGCAACTGGCTTTTGATTGTGTGTTGTATAAAAAGTTGCTACTTCATATGCTCTCACTGGAGGTACTTATAAACCTTCTGCAACCTTATTCCCACCAGAGATGGGCAATGGCACATTTCACCTCTGGGCTAAATCCAGGACCGGAAGCACAGCTGCTGCTTCATGTCCTTCTGGATGTGTTTTTACAATTGCCTCTATCCTCTTATAGTTTTCTGGTGTGCAGTCAAATCTGGGTTATTCTGAGAAGTACCTCTGTGCACAGATAAAGCTCCTCCGGCTCCACTTTGCACTGCTGTCTTACGCAAATTCCTTCTGTGTCTTCCCCACTGGGTGGCAGTTCCAGCTGCCCAGGCCCCACACACCACAGAGAAGCAAGCATATGGCTGGCCGGACAGTTCGCCCTTCCCCAGACACCTAGAATAGTGTCATTTATTAAATCTAGGGTGTATAGCAAAATTATAAAAATTGTCGTTTTTTAACCATCACTGTCATAACTGATTCAGACAAGAGTCATCCACAGAACCTAAAACAATACGGTGTGAGGCTGTCGGGGGAAAAACTAGATACCATTCCACACACTACTTCTTCACTACTTCTCCACAAGTTACTTTTCATTACAAAAGGGGAAAGAAATATTTACAATAGTGACATCTGGAAGACACTACCTTAAGTGATCAAACTATCACCAATAATGGGACAAAGTGACCTCATGTGCCTTATGATATGACAATTTATGGCCAAGGTAGTATTCCTGATTTTTTAATAAAGAGTATCACCCAAAACTAATCATGAGGAAAGGGACAAGTTCAAATTGAAGGACATTCTACAAAACAACTAGTTTGAAATCTTCAAATCAGTCAACGTCATGAAAGACACCCTCCATCCTCCCCCCAAAAAAGGGCTGGGGAATAATTCTAGATTAAAGAACAAAGCAAGAAGGCAATAAAATACATGTGTAATCCTTGAATAAATCCTGCATTAAAAAAAATAATAAATAAATAAACCTCTACGAAGACATTTTGGAGACAATGAAAAAATGAGAATATGAATAGTATTATAGTAAATTTCTTGCATGTGAAAACTATAGGGGATAGTTTTTGTTCTTCAATGACAGTTAAATACTAAATGGGGTAAAATGTCATGATATCTGTAACCTCTCAAAGCATTCAGAAAAAGACACATAGAGAGCAACAGTGGCCAACATTACTGGTGAATCGGAGAAAGGCTACAGGCGTGGTTACTGTACCGTTCACGCGCCTTTGCTGTAGATTTGAAATCGCTCTGATTAAAAACTGGAAGGAGGGAGTTGGACAAATTCAGATCCCTCCCTACAACTCAAGCAGTAACCAAATCAACAGCAAACGGGTGATCTACTGGTAAGAAGGTAAAACAGGTGGTCTCTGGGTTGAGGGACCCCAGTGCAGATGAAAATCAGGGTTCCTCACTGGGGTTGGGGTGGGGGGCAGACGTCCCAGCCTCTTTCCCTCCACTAAGCTCTCAGATCCCCAGCCTGGATCCGGGCAGACTGGGAACATTCTCTATGGAAAAAATCTGATCAGTCCAAGAATAAAGTCCCAAAGGGTAGAAGAAGATCCCTGATGAAACATTCCAGCTGGTTCTCCGTCCTGGGAGGTCCATGGGTATAGAACTTAAGCCCCTCTGCCACACAGCAGATAAGCAAGGACCACCAAACCTCTGAGGAGAGGTTTCACATGAAAGGCAGAGACCAAAACCCAGAGGAAAACACCACAGAGTAAATGAGTACCGAGAGATGAAAAGTTAAACAAAACTAAAAATATGCCATTAACACGTGCAAAGTGAGATTCTACGGTACCCACAAAACAAGAAAGGGATGCTATTAAGAGGGAACATGCAGACAACACTAACCACTACCCCCCTCTGTCACAGCTCTCGTAGAAATGAACATGGCAGTAAAAATGAAAACTCATTAAAAGATAACGGCAGTAGAAACCTACTAAAAGTGAAATAATAAAGAGACGGAAACTGGAAACATCAAAAATTGAGCGTAAGTCCAAGAACTCCAATTCCCAATAATAGTAGTTTCAGAAACAGAGAACAAAAAAGAAAGCAGAAGAGAACAGGAAGAGATGAAATCTAGTGATCCTTTTCCCTAAAATGAAAGGCATGAGTCTCTAAGATGCATATCTACCACAATGTCCCAAAAGGAACTCAAAATTCTCAGAAAGAAAACAGGTTATATTCAAAGAATCAGGAACTATTATGGCACCAGCAACTTTGAAAGCTTGTAAAAAAAATGGAGTAAGACCTTCCAAATTATAGGAGAAAATTACTTCTACCTTGTCATTCTAAATCCAGCCAAACTTATCATGTATGAAGGTAAAATAAAGACATTTCGGACATGCAAAAAAGAAAACAAAAACTTTTGTCTCCCATGTTTATTTTCTGCAGAAGTTACAAAGGAGGCAATACTCCAGTAAAATGAAGGAGTAAACCAAAACAAGAAAGATATAAAAGCCAGAAGCAGAGGGTCCAACATGAGAGAGAGAAATGAAGGCAAAATCAACTGAATCCCCCACCTTGACAGTGCAGGTGGGCAGCTGGCACAACAGCGCTAACAGGTTGAGGTAGCTGGGGGCTCCAGGAGAGAAGAATCCAAAGAACTCTGCCTGGTAGAGCACATGGTAGATCTACAACTAAGGCGATATCAGGAGAGAGGGACTACTAGGTCCTTTTTACAAAAAATTGTGAAGCAGGCTGGGCACAGTAGCTTACACCTGTAATCCTAGCACTTTGGGAGGCCAAGGTGGGAGGACTGTTTGAGCCCAGGAATTCAAGACCAGCCTGAGCAAAAGCAAGACCCCGTCTTTACAAAGAATAGAAAAAAATTAGCCAGGCATGGTGGTACGTGCCTGTGGTCCCAGCTACTTGAGAGGCTGAGGCAGGAGGATCGCTTGAGCCCAGGAGTTTAAGGCTGCAGTGAGCTATGATGATACCACTGCATTTTAGCCCCACCAACAGAGTGAAACCTTATCTCAAAACAAAACAAAACAGAGCAAAAGCAAAAAAAAAAAAAAAAAAAAAAGCAAATCTACAGCCACAATGGAAAACAGTTTGGCAATTTCTTAAATTTAACCCTATGACCCCAAAATTTCACTCCTATGTATTTGCCCAAGAGAAATGAAAGCATGTCTGGTACACCAATGGTCATGGGAGTATTATTCATAGTAGCCCAGAACTGAAAGCTCATCAAACAGTGAATGGATTTAAAAAAAATGTGGTATGCATACAATGGAATATGTGGCAATGAAAAGCAATGAACTACCAACACAGGACGCAAGACGGATGAACTTCAAAAACATTATGCTAAGCGAAAGAAGCCAGCCGCAAAAGAACGCTCATTACATGACTCATTTATACATAATGTCAACAGAAAGCAAGTCTGCAAGAGACAGAAAACAGACAGTGGTTGTCCAGGACTGGGGAAAGGTACAGGGAGTCACTGCAAATGGCGCAAAGGATCTTTTTGCGACAAGGAAATTATTCTTAAATTGTGGTGATGGCTGCAAAACTCTAAATTTACTAAAAAATTGTTGGATGGGACACTTCTAAAACCAGTGAATTTTATGGTATGTAAATTATAGCTCAATAAAGCTGTTAAAAAATTATTACAGACTTATCATGGAGACACAGATATTAAAAAAAAGTAAACCAAAGAGAAAGCAATAAGGATGAACATTGAAAACATTTGTGCTAAGTGAAAGAAGCCAGTCACAAAAGACTGCATACTGTATGATTCCATTTCTATGAAATGTGCATAAGACGCACATCCATAGAGACAGAAAGTAGACCAGGGTGGCCTGGGGCTGGGAAGCTTTAGGAGAAATGGAGAGTGTCCTTCTGGTGTGACAAAAATAGTCTAAAGCTGGCTGTCATGATGGATGTACAACTCTGTGAATACTAAAAAACCACTAAACATCATTATAATTGTACAGTCTGTGAATTACACCTCAAAGCTGTTACCAAAAAGCCAAAAAGATGATGATGACAATGATCATCTCCAGAGCGAAAACAAAAGGTTGTGCCAACAAAAAGGAGACACAGTCCTCCTGCATGGCATCCTGTGTCTCCCTTTTGAAGGTCCGACGTCCTCCGTATTACTTTGTCTCCCTGAAAATAAGATAGGGTCTTATATTTATTTTCCCTCAAGAAGATGCCCTAGGGCTTATTTTCAGGGGGCGTGTTATTTTTTTCAAGTACGGTACAACACTCTACATTTACTCAAATATAGTGAAGTCGTCTTCTTCTGGAACATCATTATCACTCTCCAAACCCCGAATTCCATCCTGAATGTCTTGCGACTCTATTTCCTTTAGAACCATTGGCCCCGATCTCTCCTGTCGAGCCATAAGCTCTCATGGGGCGGATGAGAAGGGCTGCTCGTCTGTCTTCTTTCCCGCTCCTCGATGAAAGGCACGGGTTGTGCAGATGCGCTGGGTGGCCACGCCCATCGCTAGGTCTTATTTTCGGGGTAGGGCTTGTATTGTGTACACCCTTAGAAATCCTGCTAGGGCTCATTTTATGGGGAGGGCTTATTTTCGGGGAAACACGGGACTGATGCTCTGCGGTCACGCAGGCAACAGTCCTGTAAACATCTTTTTAAAACAATCACCATCCCAGGCCCTTCCCATCCAAAGCTGCAGTCTGTCATTTCTGAGGAATTTTCTTCTCTTTTCTTTTTTTTCTTTTGAGACAGAGTCTCGCTTTGTTGTCCAGGCTAGAGCGAGTGCCGTGGTGTCAGCCTAGCTCACAGCAACCTCACACTCCTGGGCTCAAGCGATCCTGCTGCCTCAGCCTCCCTGGTAGCTGGGACTACACACATGTGCATGCCATCATGCCCGGCTAATTTTTTATATATATATTAGTTGGCCAATTAATTTCTATTTATAGTAGAGACAGGGTCTTGCTCTTGCTCAGGCTGGTTTCAAACTCCTAACCTCGAGAGATCCGCCCGCCTAGGCCTCCCAGAGTGCTAAGATTATAGGCGTGAGCCACCACGCCCGGCCCTCCTTTTCCAATTTTGATTTTTTTGCCAAATTGTTGTGGGCAATTAACTACCAATACTATGGCAAATAAAAGTGGCAAAAGCAGGCATCCTGGTCTCATCCCTGATCTTCAAGGAAAAGCTTTTGGTCTTTCACCATTGGGTTAGCTGTAGGTTTTTCATATATGGTCTTTATTACGTTGAAGTAGCAGCTTCCTTCTATTCCTAGTTCATTGAGGGTTTTGATCATGAAAGGGTGTTGAATTTTGCCAAACACTTTTTCTGCATAGAGATGATCATGTGTTTTTTTCCTCTCTCTGTATCTAGTTTAGTGTATTTTAATGATTTTAGTTTGTTAAACCATTCTTGCATTCCAGGAATAAATCCCACTTGGTCCTGGTATATAAATCCTTTTGATATGATACTGAATTTGGCTTGCTAGTATTTTGTTGAAGATTTTTGCATCATATTCATAAAGGATATTGGTCTGTAGTTTTCTAGTAGTATCTTTGTCTGTCTTTGGTATCAGGATAATGCTGTGCTCACAGAATTGATTATGAAGTGTTCCCTCCTCTTCAAGTTATTGGAAAAGTTTGGGAAGGATTAGCGTTTATTCTTCTTTAAATTTTTGACGGGATTAAACAGTAAAGCCATCTGGTCTGAGGCTTTTCTTTTTTTGAGAGGTTTTTGATTACTGAGTCAATCTAATCTCCTTACTAATTTTTTTTTATGAACTGCTTTATTGGAGTATACTTGACACTAATTAAACTACAGAACTTAAAGTACACAATTTGAGAAGTTTTTGAAATACATATATCCGTAAAACCATCACCACAATAAAAATAATGAACATATCCATCACTCCCAAGTTTCCTGGTGTCCCTTAGTAATTCCCCCCTCCCACATCCCCAAGTAACCACTAATTTGCTGTCACTACAGATTAGTTTGCGTTTTCTAGTTTTATATAAATGGAATCATACAATATATACTCTTTATTGTCTGGCTTCTTTCAGTCAGCATAATTATATTGAGATTTGTCCATGTTCTTGAACGTATTTATAGTTCATTCCTTTTTATTTCTGAGTGGCATTGTGTTTTTGTCACTCCTAGAAAAAACAGTCCTTATTTTTCCAGCCCATGTGCAGAACTTCAGGGGAAGGAGTTGCAAACACAACATCTTAACTTTGTCATTTACAAGGAATTAGGATTCTCAGTCTACTTAGACCAAACCTGATACTAATTCCTTTACATACAGCCCTGCTTTGCTTTGAGTTTTTCAAAACATTGCTTTATTTAAATTTTACCTAAACTCCATTCTGCTGCAAATGAATAACCCTAACTTTGTGGGACTACAGGTGTGTTCTTGGTGCATTTACCAGATGGGCTTTATCAGTTGGAACGAAAGTTGATGACCACATTAAGTGCAAAACAGTAAATAGTGTATGACTCTATTTTTGTTTTTTAAAATGTAAACAAATGGAAAGATGACAAGAAAGTCATATATGAAAAATGAGTTTATCTGTATTACCAAATACAGTAAACATATTTTTGTTTCTCCATTTTTAAGATTAAAGGTCACAGAAAAAAAGAAGGTGATTGATTTTACTGAATCAATACTTGCCAGTCTGTCAAAGGGACTGGAAATCCCACTACCACTACTGTAATAGTTTAATGCATTAAATTCACAGGTGTTAATTTACAAGAGTTAGTGAAACGTCTAAGGAAAATCATGACCCTTCGTGTCTCTGGAAATGAAATATGTATAGGATTACAAATCTTATTTTATAAATATAAGTGTAACCTGGAAACTTTCAGAGCTAAAGCAGATCCCGATGACATCTTCTAAGTTTTGGGCCTTGTAATTTAGTTTTTAATTATAAGTCTGTATAAAGTTTAGCAACAGTAATTTATTTCTATTATTTACAAAACTCCCTTCTACCCATTAATCACAACATGCGTTACAACACTGTTGCAAAGTAGGTCAAAATACTCCCTGATACATTTTTGGCATTCGGTGCTTCCTAATGTTAGCCCGCTGATATTCTTTGAGAAAGCCTGTTCACTTAGTTCACTTAAGACACCTGCTTACGTGCTAATTATCACTCAATGATAAAACAGTTTTCTTACAGCAAAACGGAATTTTAAAACTCTCTGGCGACCTCCAAACATTTTCTTGTGATTAAAATCTGAAAAGGCAATTCCTTCCCTTCTATCTGCATCCCACAGGTGGTCAACACAGCACATAAAATAGGATTTTGTAAAAACCTTTTGCGGTGTTGTACAAAAGCTTAAAGTAAAACTCAACGAGAAAGCTACCTCTATATGGAAACACAAGGGCAGCATGTAGCCCAGGTGTGCAGTGTCAGTGTGGTGACATGTGGTGCAGGTGTGCAGTGGAGGAGGAACAGGCTGCACCGTGTAGCCCAGGTGTGCAGTGTCAGTGAGGTGACATGTGGTGCAGGTGTGCAGTGGAGGAGGAACAGGCTGCACCGTGTAGCCCAGGTGTGCAGTGTCAGTGAGGTGACATGTGGTGCAGGTGTGCAGTGGAGGAGGAACAGGCTGCACCGTGTAGCCCAGGTGTGCAGTGTCAGTGAGGTGACATGTGGTGCAGGTGTGCAGTGGAGGAGGAACAGGCTGCACCGTGTAGCCCAGGTGTGCAGTGTCAGTGAGGTGACATGTGGTGCAGGTGTGCAGTGGAGGAGGAACAGGCTGCACCGTGTAGCCCAGGTGTGCAGTGTCAGTGAGGTGACATGTGGTGCAGGTGTGCAGTGGAGGAGGAACAGGCTGCACCGTGTAGCCCAGGTGTGCAGTGTCAGTGAGGTGACATGTGGTGCAGGTGTGCAGTGGAGGAGGAACAGGCTGCACCGTGTAGCCCAGGTGTGCAGTGTCAGTGTGGTGACATGCGGTGCAGGTGTCAGCTTGCCCTACAAGCTAATATGCTGCCCTTATTTCTTACTAAAGCTACAAACCGGTGGGAGGAACAGAGCCACCCACGAGCTTGCCAACTTCTGAACACGGGGAACTAACAGCCGTGAAAAGCAAGAGCGAGCGAGCGGCCCGATGCGCGCGCCCTCGCCAGGCAGGCACGCCACGCGCTGGCTGGCCCTGAAGAGAAATGCCCAGTTTGCGGATTAGCCCGAGGCCCTGCAAGGAGAGCGCCCGGCTTCGGTTCAGGCTCCGCCGAGCTCGCCGTGGAAGCACCCAGCGGGCCAGGCTCCCCGGGAAGAGAAAGCTGCTTCCACCTCAACACCAACCGCGAAAAGGAAAAAAACGACAGCCTGCACCTGCTAGGACGACTCTGGCCTAGACCTGGTGGCCCGGTTCCTTGCCCTTCGCCCTCCTCCTCCCGCCCCCCGACTCCCTCCGAGCGCCACCAGCCACCCCGCGGAGGCTTCGCCCACGCCACCCCTCCCCCTCCCCAGAGTCGCCGTCCCCACGCCCCGCGTCTCAGCTAGGCCCAAAGGGCGACCGCCGCCAACCACAACAGCCCCGCCCACCGGCGCCCGCGTGACGCCATCGCCCCGCGCGCTGCCCGCGGCGTAGTTCCTCGGGGGAGGACGGCGGGGCCGCCGCCTCGCCAACTGGGGGCCGATTCAGACTTCCTACTCCTTCACAATTCGGTCTTGGCGGGTTACACGTTTCCAGGAATTTTTCTGCTTCATTCAGGTTATCCAGTTTGTCAAGTGTGAAATTCTTCATAGTACTTAATCCTTTTAATTTCTGTGAAGCTGGTAGAAATGTCCCAACCTTCATTTCTGATTTTAGTTATTGGAGCATTCTTTCTCTTTTTTCCTCTAAGTCAGTCTAGCTAAATGTTTGTCAATTTCTTGATCTTCTCAAATAACGTATCATTGCTTCCACTTTGTCCCTACGTTTTGGAATGTTGTTTTCATTTTTCACCCAGGCTTGAGCGCAGTGGCACCGTCATAGCTCACTGCAGCCTTGAACTCCAGGCTCAGCCACACTGGTAGCCAGGAAGCTGGGACTACAGGTATGCACCACCATGCCTGGCTAATTTTTTTCCCCCATTTTTTTTAGAGAAAGGGTCTTGTTCTGCCCAGGGTTAATCTCAAACTCCTGGGCTCAAGAATCCTTCCACCTCAGCCTACCAAATTGCTGGGATTTAGAGGCATGAGCCACTGCACCTGGCTGCCATGTTTTCATTTGTCTCAAGATATTTTCTATTAATAATTTCCCAAGATTTTTTCTTTGACCCATAATTAAGAGTATGATGTTCATGTGTTTGTGACTTTTCCAGTTTTCCTTGTGTTATTTCTAATGTAATCAAAAAAGAAACTTTCTATGATTTCAGTCTTTTAAATATTAAGAACTTATTTTGGCTCTAAACACCTGGTCTATCCTGGAGAGTGTTCAATGTGCACTTCAGGAAAAAAATGTGTATTCTGTCCCTTAGACTCTGTTCACCTTTCTTCATTTTTATTTTTGCTCCACAGACTCAATTTCAAATGTCCAGTTTTCAAGTTGACCTAGTCTTTCCTCTGCTTTTTCAAGTCTCCTATTGAACCCCTGCAGTGAATTTTTCAGTTCAGTTGTTGTATTTTTCAGGTCCACCATTTGGTTCATTTCTCTGTTGATATTCTGACTTTGTTCATATTATCATTGTCCTGATATCCTTTAGTTTTTTTGTGTTTTTTAGGATGAGGTCTCACTATATTGTCCAGGATCTTCCTGCCTCAGCCTCCCGAGTAGCTGGGACTATCGGCATGTACCACTATCGGCATGCCTAGCTAACTTTTCAAAAACGTTTGTTAGAGACAAGGGTCTCACTGTGTTGCCTAGGCTGGTCTCAAACGCCAGGCCTCAAGTGATCCTCTCACCTCAGCCTCCTGAATAGCTGGGATTATAGGTGCAAGCTACCACATTGGCTCAAGCCACTGTACCCAGCTTCCTTTAGTTCTTTGTGTTTTCCTTTAGCTCTTTGAGCACATTTAAGATGTTGTTTTAAAGTCTTTGTCTACTATGTCCAATGCCTGTGTTTCTTCAGAGGTAGTTTCTGCCACTTTATTTTCTTCCTTTAAAGGAGCCATTTTTTCCTGTTTCTTTGTATACCTTTAGTTTTTTCTATTTTAAAAGATGAGCTTTCACAGTGGCTATTCACAGACATGATCACAGCACACTGCAGCTTCAAACTTCTGGGCTCAAGCGATCCTCCCACCCACCAAAGCCTCCCAAGTAACTGGGACTACAGGTGCATGCCACCATACCCAGTGACCCTTTTTTTTCTTTTTGATTAGGCATTTGAAAACTCAGTCACCTCTCCCAGTCTTTGCAGACAGTCTCCATGCCAAGGAAGATCTCCTTAATTATCAGGGCTTGATTTAAGCCTTGTGATCAGCCCAGGATGAAGATTTAAAGTTTTCTTGAGTCTTTTCTGTGCATGTATCTTACCTGACCCCATGTGTGAGCTTTTCTTGATTCCCAAGTATACAAGGCTGGCTTAATTTTCCAAAGAATGCTTCTCAGGGTCTTGGGTGTTCTGCTGTATTCCTCCAGCCTTTGTCCTCTGCCCCAGGCATCTGCACAGCTGCAGTCCCCCTGCGGCTCTTACCAGCAGAGCCTACCACTTTCCATCTTTCCCACAGTGAGATCCGAGCTCTAAACCAGGCAGAACAGAGATCAGTCCCGCAGGCAGTCCCTGACAGGCCGGAGTGTGCCTAGGTGTGCTCTGCTCCCTCTAGCTAGAGGGAGGGAATTGGGAACTGAGCTGTTGCTTTCCTCAGATCTTGCTATGCCACACAGGGAGGATGCGGAGCAAAGGCAAGTAAAAATGTCACAAAATTTCCTACTACAGGCCGGGCGCGGTGGCTCATGCCTGTAATCCTAGCTCTCTGGGAGGCCGACACAGGCAGATCGTTTGAGCTCAGGAGTTCGAAACTGGCCTGAGCAAGAGCGAGACCCCATCTCTACTATAAATAGAAAGAAATTAATTGGCCAACTAATATATATAGAAAAAATTAGCTGGGCATGGTGGCACATGCCTGTAGTCCCAGCTACTCGGGAGGCTGAGGCAGCAGGATTGCTTGAGCCCAGGAGTTTGAGGTTGCTGTGAGCTAGGCTGATGCCACGGCCCTCACTCTAGCCTAGGCAATAAAGTGAGACTCTGTCTCAAAAAAAAATTTCCTACTACAGGTTGAACACTCCTAATCTGAAAATCCCAATTCTGAAATCCTCCAAAATCTGAAACTTTTGAATGCCAACATTATGCTCAAAGGAAGCACTCACTGGAGCATTTAAGGTTGCTTAAGGCCGGGCGCGGTGGCTCAAGCCTGTAATCCTAGCTCTCTGGGAGGCCGAGGTGGGCGGATCGTTTGAGCTCAGGAGTTCGAGACCAGCCTGAGCAAGAGTGAGACCCCATCTCTACTATAAATAGAAAGAAATTAATTGGCCAACTAATATATATAGAAAAAATGAGCCGGGCATGGTGGCGCATGCCTGTAGTCCCAGCTACTTGGGAGGCTGAGGCAGCAGGATTGCTTGAGCCCAGGAGTTTGAGGTTGCTGTGAGCTAGGCTGACGCCATGGCACTCACTCTAGCCTGGGCAATAAAGTGAGACTCTGTCTCAAAAAAAAAAAAAAAAAAAAAAAAGGTTGCTTAACTAGTAGGTATAATGCAAATATTCTAAAATCCAAAAAAATACAAAATCCAAAACATTTCTGATCCCAAGCATTTCACATAAGAGATACTTGACCTATACTTTGAATATGGCTTTTTCTTAAGCATTTGCTCAATTGGTGTAAACCTTTGACTATTTTCCAGAGCTTCCACAAAGTTACTTTATCCATCCTCTAATTGCTTTTTAACATTTCTGTGGCAGAATGAAGGCCTGGAGCTTCCCAGACCACCATTTGCCTGATATCAGAATGTATTTTTTAAGTTTTCTTTTACTATCTGAGTTAATAAAATAACTTCTAATATACATTGAAGGATTATTCTGTGCCATGTTCTTTCCTAAGTACTTTATATGTATCATGTTATTTAATCCTCACAACAACCCCAAGTGGTAGGCACTATTATTAATATTTGGCAGACGCAACTCGGCTGAAGGACCACAGGTAGTCATGGTGAAGGCAGGTGCCAGCCCCAGCCCCTGGTTCCAACGCCCCCATGTAACCACCATGTCACTACAGCAGAATTGCCTGCCTGAGGCCACTTTGTTTCGGCCCTTCTCGTCTAGGATGCTTTGTCCAGAGTGTGTGAGCAGCCATGGTGAATGTTTTCTTCCAGATCTGGTGAGCACTGGTGGGCCAGGGGCTGGTCAGGGTTCAGGTGAGCCCCGAGGTGGAGGCCCAGGCAGGGACAGCAGCCTCTCAGCTGGGAATCCTCATTTTGGTGACACCTTTTCTACCTCTTCTGTGAAATGCCAGTGTCTCCAGGAAAGACTCCTGGTCTCCTGCCTGGGGAAACAGACCTGGCTGCTGGCATGTGGGGGGCAGGACGGAAGATATGAGCTCTCACTGTGTCACCCTAACTAGTGACCCTGACAGTCCTACTAGTCACCACAGAAAATTTCTCTTAATTCCTCTTATTTTCAACTTCCACAAGTCCCCTGGGTTGTGCCTAGTTATCTTCTATTTCACAGACTTTAAGTCTATGTGCTAATAGAAATGTAATGCAAACCACATTTCAACAAGTAAAAAGAAATAGATGAAGTTAATTTTAGTACTTTATTTACCTATTAAAAAGTACTACCGCTCCAACATGTAATCAATATAAAGAAATATTCATAGCTGGGGCAACATAGCAAGAACCCAGCTCTACAAAAAAAAAAATTTTTTTTTTTTTTTTAGACAGAGTCTTGCTCTGTTGCCCAGGCTAGAGTGAGTGCCGTGGCGTCAGCCTAGCTCACAGCAACCTCAATCTCCTGGGCTCAAGCAATCCTACTGCCTCAGCCCCCCAAGTAGGTGCCACCATCCCCGGCTAACTTTTTTCTATTTATTAGTTACTAAGCTAATTTCTTTCTATTTATAGTAGAGACGGGGTCTCGCTCTTGCTCAGGCTCGTCTCGAACTCCTGAGCTTAAGCAATCCTCCTACCTCAGCCTCCCAGAGCACTAAGATTACAGGTATGAGCCACCACACCCGGCCACACAAAAAGTTTTTTATATTAGCCGGGCATGGTGGTGCATGCCTGTAGTCCCAGCTACTCGGGAGGCTGAGGCAGCAGGATCGTTTGAGCCCAGGAGTTTGAGGTTGCTGTGAGCTAGGCTGACACCACGGCACTCTAGCCTGGGAGACAGAGCAAGACCCTATCTCAAAAAAAGTAAGTATTCACAAGATGTTTTACATTCTTTTTTTATGCTAAGTCTGTGTGATCTGGCGTGCATCCAGCAGCACATCTCCCTTCAAAACAGCCACTTTTCAAGTGCTCAAAAGCCACATGTGACTCGTGGCTACCATACTGGACAGTGCAGGCGTAGAAAATAAACCCCACATTTTCTGGTGAGTGAACAGTCGCCTAGCTGTGGAGAGAGAAGAAAGTGTGGGGCGCCCAGGCGGAATGCTGCCCCGCCCATTCCCACGCCGCACCCGGCGCCCAGCGACCCGCCTTCAGGCCTTGGAGCAGCGCCCCTTTCGGGCTTGGCAGGGCAGCCGCTCGCTTCTCATCGCTCTCCTGAGCAGGCCCATGGCTGCAGCTGCTCTGCTATGCTAAGTCAGTCCTCACTCTTCTTCTACTGGCTTTTCTTTAAAAAGAAAAAAAAAGGAAAAACACTATATAATATCTCAGAAACTGCAAAGAATATATGTCTGTGATGCATACGTAAGATAAATGTAGTGGTGAACTAGCTCCCCACACCCTACTTGAGAACTCAAGCATCCTGGGCAGGGCCGAACGGACACATTTGCTTCTCCCAGTCTTATCCCTCCATGTCCCCACCAGGGAGGAATCCAGAGCCAGAATGCTGTGTATCACTGTTGTGCTTTTTTTCCTTTCAGTTTCCCACATGTATGTGCATTAAATATCTGCAGGTAATATAACAGTCTGTTTTGCTTGTCTTCATTGTGCCATATGTAGTTTTTAGAAACTTGCTTTTGTCACCTGACATTCTGTTTCTAAGATTCATTCAGGTTGCTGCATAAACCTAACATTCACATGTTGTCGTTGGGGTATGATTCTCCACTATTGTGTGGACACAGATAATTGGGTTGTTTCCAAGACGTGTGTCAGTACAATCGGTGCTATGAGAATTGTTCCAGAGTGTTCCCAAATGGAAATCCTGGACCATAGAATATGAGAATGTTCCACTGTGCAAGATAATGCCTGTCTTTCAAAGTGGGTACAAAGGAGCAAATAAGATTTCCAAGCTGTCTACATCCTCCCCAATACTTGGCTTTGTCAGACATCTTAATTTTTGCCAATCTAAGAATCTATAAAAACAGTATCTACTGTATGTAGATGTTGAATACTAATGAAGTTGAATATCTTTTTCTAAGTTTATTAGATAAGTATATTATTCTAAGTTTGTTCTTTTGTTGTTGTTGATTATGTTTTTTTTTTTGAGACAGAGTCTCACTTTGGTGCCGTGGCGTCAGCCTAGCTCACAGCAACCTCAGACTCCTGGGCTCAAGCGATCCTGCTGCCTCAGCCTCCCAAGTAGCTGGGACTACAGGCATGCGCCACCATGCCTGGCTAATTTTTTCTATATATATTAGTTGGCCAATTAATTTCTTTCTATTTATAGTAGAGATGGGGTCTCACTCTTGCTCAGGCTGGTTTCGAACTCCCGACCTCGAGCAATCCGCCCGCCTCGGCCTCCCAGAGTGCTAGGATTACAGGCATGAGCCACCGCGCCCGGCCTGTTTTTTTTTTTGAGACAGAGTCTCGTTTTATCACCCTAGTTAGAGTGCAGTGGTGTCACCATAGCTCACTACAACCCCTCAAACTCCTGGGCTCAAGAGATCCTCCTGCCTCAGCCTCCCGAGTAGCTGAGATTACAGGCACCACCATGCCCGGCTCGCTTTCCTATTTGCAGCAGAGACGGAGTCTCATTCTTACTCAGGCTGGTCTCCAACTCTTGACCTCAAACCATCCTCCCACCTCAGCCTCCCAGAGTGCTAGGATTACATGTGTGAGCTATTGCACCCAGCCTCTTTCTAAGTTTAATCACCGCTCTCATCAATTTTTCTATGACATGCCTGTTTCTGTCTTTAGTTCACTCGCAGGAGTTCTTTATATGCTCGTCGTAGTCCTTTACAAGCTGTAAGTGTTGCAAATATCTTCTCCCCACTCTGTGGCTTCCCTTTTCACATTCATTATTGGGGTCTTTTAATAAAGGGAAGATCTTAATTTTAATCTAGTAAAATTTGTCATTTTTGTCTTAGAGTGAATGTTTTTTGTGATTTAAAAAAAAAACCTTCCCTAATAAAGTCATCAAGATATTCTCCTCTATTGTCTTCCAAAAGTTTTTCTTTAATTTACCCCAAACTGTTTTCCTTATGTTGTTAGTTAGGGATCCAATTTCATCCTCTTATGACAGCCACAGCACTGTGTGTGAGAAGTCCCTCCTCCACCCAGTGACCCGTAATTCCACCTCTGCCCTGTATCGAGTAGTTTCTTGGGTCTGCTTCTGACAGCTTCTGTCTGGCTGGCCAATGTGGGTTTCCTTGAGCCCATTTTAAAGTCGGCCTTGACACTGGTAAGGCAAGTGCTGTCTCCTGACTCTCCTTCTTCCAAGTGAGCCAACAATATTAGGACTTAGATTCCTCAACATTTTAGAATCGACTTGCCACATTTCTTTGGGGCTTTAGAGTAAAGTGGCCTGAACTCACGGACGGATGTAAGAAGCAGCCTCGCCACGCTGAGTCTTCCCAGCCAGGAACACCCTGTGCTATTTACTCAAGTCTTTAGTGTCTCTTAATAAAGCTGTAAACTTTTCTCCATTAAAAATTTTATACATCCTTTGCTAATTCCCATTTATAGCAAAGATGGTTCTGTTAGGAAAACAGAAACCGTGCTAGCCATTTCAAACTCAAAGGGTTTAATACAGGGAATTGAGTGTTTTCAAGACAATTCACGAGGCCAGGAAAATAAAGGGCCCCCCCCCCAGCCTCACCATG
>VSMD01116054.1:0-87159 GCA_008750895.1 Mirza zaza | reverse complement strand
ACAGTGGCATGTACCTATAGTCCCAGCTACTGGGGGAGCTGAGGCAGGAGGATAGCTTGAACCCAGGAGTTCAAGGTCAGCCTGGGCAAGGTAGCAAGACTCTGTCTCAATAAATAAATAAGTAAATACATAAATAAATAAAAAGCAAATGCTAAAAGATAAAAGAAAACACAGGGGTTATTACAGAAAATCTAGACAAGATATTTTGGTGGCTTAGACCAGGATGGTGGATGATAGTAGTGGTAGTTATGAAAGATGATTAGATTCTGGACATGATTTGAAGGTAGAGCTTAAAAGATTAGATTTGGGTATGAGAGGAAATAATGGAGTCAAAGAAGATCGCAAGTTTTCGAGGTGGAGAATTGAAAGCATAGAATTGGCATTAATTGAGATAGGGAAGATTGTAAGACAGTAGGTTTAAGAAGGAGTGTGGGAGAAATATCGAGCTAGTTTTGAACATGTTATGTCTGAAACATCTATTGGACATTCAAGTATAGGTCATTCAAGTCACATAAGCAATTGGATATGTAAGTGAGAAGTTCTGAGAAATCTGGGCTAGAGATATAAATTTGGGAAGTGTCAGAATGTGTGTTTGTGTGTGCGTATGTGTGTGTGTGTGTATGTGTGAGAGAGACATATATATATATATATATATAGAGAGAGAGAGAGAGAGAGAGAGAGGGCTGTGTGAGTTTGTCATGAATTAGAAGAATGAGAGAAAAGAGAGATACTAAATACCTAAGGAAACACATAATTAAAACATCATTATGAAATCAAGTGATAAATTAGGATAATGAAAACCAAATTAGTCAATGCTGAAAATTAAATTGCTAACATAATGAAATTGTTTAAGATTATAAAAAAATACAGATAAAAAAGAGATTAAAACAATTAGGAGGTGCTAATAGATATGCAAGACAGAGAAGGAAAATCGAACATACGTATAATCAATTTCCTTACCAGTAGAGAGCGCAAGTAGAATCAAGTTAGCAATGTAGAAAGTATAAAAACGTTTGTTGAATAAACTAACATGAATGAAGTTTATTCATTTAGATGAATGAAGATTTTATATCTTACTTGCTAGTTTGGGTAGTATACATAATTAGCACTTCTAATGGAGAGTTTTCATTTATTTAAAGGACTACTTTTATGTCAATATCCTGGAGAGCAAAATTTGTCACAGGTAATTAATACAGTAGAATCTGGTTGTTGGTGGTTTTTTTTTTTTTTTTCTGGTTGTTTGAGAGTTCTCCATAGCCCAATTAAGAACTTAGTTACTAATGTCCATGTCATAAATACTTGAGACTAATAATGCCCTAGCATTTCTTTTTTTCACCAGTGATGTACTGTGCTTACCCAGATTCAGTTTTTTTGTTCCCAAATTGATTATGAGAGCTATACAATTGTAATAGTCTTTTAACTTCATTGAATATTACATAAACCTGTGAAATATGGAAGTGAAAAGGACATGATTTCTCTCTCAAAACCAAGTTGGGGAAATTTCAGGATGCAGAAAGTTGGAAGATAACATTGCTTTCAACATAACTACCAAAACAAGCTAGATAAGATTTAAAATCATTGTAGAGCTGAGAATACAAAGAAACCTAAATTAACCATATTCCAGAAAATGTCATGTCCTTCATAGGGAGAAGAGACACATGGCTGCTCTCATCCCTATTACGACAGCAAAAAGAGGAAGGATTCAACAGAAATAGGGATAAGGAGAGAAACATCTAATTTTTAAAGAACTTTTAATGGCTGAAATTGAGCAGATAGGACAGAATAGAATTCCAAGGAGCATCAGCTATAGACAGGTCTACACTCACCCACCAATTCTTTTACAGGGTTCTCACTGAGGGCTCAGGGGTACTATACCAAGACCTAAGGGTAGAACAGGAGAGCTAGAAAGTGCAAGGTGGCCACCTGAAGGCAGGGAACAGGGCACGGGCATTGAAGAAACCCATTCAAGGCACTGTGGGATTTCAGCGACCAAAGTTGGGGTGCGGCAGGAGAGCTGAGAAAAAGCTCTCCAAGGTCTTCCAACCCTTCATAGAGTGTAAATGTACCTTGGAGTTGGTAGAAAAGCAACAGGGAGAAGAAAGTTCTCCTGAAGCAGGGTTGGGGACCAACAAGAACTTCCAAGCAACCCCAAAGTCTGGCAGCCCTGCTGTAATGAGAGATATCCCACAGTTCAGATAGCTGGAAGCATGGTTGTGAAGCACAAAGAGATCTCAGGAATCTCACCAGTGCCAGAGTCTAACTTCTACAAATCAGAAAATTTTGGTTCCATCCTCAAAACATTTAAAACTGGCAGTGAACTGAATCAAACTAATGCTGAAAAAGACCTGATACACCTTAATCACAAGTCAGATTCACTTAGCATCCTCTCCCCACTCAAGTGGCCTGACAGGAAAAGGAATTTGTGCTCTTCTCTGGAAGTCAATATTATTTACTTTATTCTTTTCAAAAACATTTTTATTAAATATCTTTTATAAAATATTAAATGTTACAAATATGTTATTCTATCTATTTCTTATCTTTCATCATATAGAAGTTGCAAATTTTATGTAGTCAAATTTAGCAATAATTCCTTTGTATGGTTATGGTTTTTTCTCTTTCGTCTTTAAGATTACAAAAAATATTCTCATATTTTCTTTTATATTTTACTTTGTGTTAGGCTCTTTATTAATTTAGAATTTATTTTCTTTGTAGACTGAGATCAAATTTTATTTCAGCTTTTCACATGGATATACCCAGTTGTTTCAATACCATTCACTGATTAGACCATTCCTTCCCTGATGTTTCAGAATGACATTTTCATTTCTTATAAGTTCAACTTCTGTGTATACACAGATTTGTTGCTGCAGTTGCTGCTCTCTTCTATTGATCTATTCTTTATTCTTTATTATTATTTTATTCAAAATGTCTGGATTAAGATAAAACATTATACGGTGAAAACAGAAGCATGAAAATATGCTTAAGAGAAGAAGCAGTCAGTAGAAGCAGATTCAGAAATGTCCCACTTGTTGGACTTACCTTTCAAGGATTTTTAAAAAAACAATGAAACAAATGCTAAAGGATGTAATGGAAAGGGTGGAAAACATTCATGAAGAGATGAGAATTTTAAGCAAAGACATAGAAACTATCAAATGGAATCAAACTGGGATAGAGGAGCAAGTCTGCATGGATGCTTGGCTATTAGATCTACACCCAGACAATCTCCATGGAGAGAGGGCAATAGTTGAAAGAGAAGAAGAAGGAGAAGGAGATGGAGGTGAGGAAATGGAAGGGGAAGGGGAGAGGAAGGAGGAGGAGGAGGAAGAAGAGAAAGACCAGATAAAAGGAGGAGGAAGAGGAAGAGGAAGAAAGCACTATCTCAATAAAAGCTCTAACACATTGGGGCAAGGAAAAATCTGAAGATGCATCAAATAGAGTGCATTGCAAATACCTGAAGATGTGTGTCCTTTACCATGCTTCTTTGGCCCATGGAGAGATTCAGTGCATAGGAGATAGCCAGCACCTGGCAGAGCAATGGTAGAATGAGGAGGGAACATCAGGTTCCTGAAAGGAGGCAGTGGTAGTTTCTGAGAGCAACGTGATGTTTAGTATACACTATAGTACCTAACAAGCAGAAGTGAAGGTTAGTAAGTGTGCTAGCACCCCAACGGGAATAGTAGTACAGTTAATATCTCAAGATAGCTCACTCAGTTTAGACATGATATCTTCTGGAGACTCCCAGGAACACGTACTAAGGACTGAAAAGGACCCTGAGGTCTTGCCTAGAGGTTTTGCCTTGAGGGCAAAAACAAAGACACCTAACACCTGGGTTATTACTATTAATATTATTCCAGCTATATAATAGGCTGATGAGGCTGGCTTAAACTCAGATTTTGATAAATGAGATCTATTTCCCTTCTTCCAGAATTTTCATGATAGAGAAGAGTGGCTTATTTCCTTCCTGTGTGTAAAGTTGCTCAGTTGATATAACACAGCGCTTAAGGAACCAAAGAATATTTTCCTTGTGTTGGAAAGTCTTACTGATCTAAACTAAGGTAGTGTTCTATTATACTAATGGTTCCATTTGTTCCTGAGAGAAATCAATGGACTTTTTCCTCCTATTTGGCATTCTTTTCCTCCCAGAGTTCAGCTTATTATGTGCAGCTATGCCTTTTCTATCTTCATTTATAAGAACTACTAGGAATTGCTTTATTTACCTGACATTTATTTAGACATTTTTTGTTCTCACCTTACTTGGCTTTATTTCTGATGAAACTTGACTATCCTTAATAGGTTTTTATATTTCAATTAATTACTTAGTACTGCATTTTAACTTCACAAGGTTGATTACAATCAACAGCTTTAAGGTCACCATACTTCAGCTTAGTTTCAGTAAATTGATTCGAACAAATGATGCAATTCTGACAAAGAAAAAGAGGGTTAACTGTGTCCTTGAGACTGAGTTATATTCTTAGCCAAACCTTGATTGAAAGTTACCTTTTAGAAAAAGTAATCCAGGTGACTCATAGTACCAAGTCAAGTGTAAAAATAATATAGGCCAGGCACAGCAGTTCATACCTGTAATCCTAGCACGTTGGGAGGCAGAGGCTGGAAGATCACTTGAGGCCAGGAGTTTGAGACCAGTCTGAGCAGCACAGCAACACCCCATCTCTACAAAAAGTGGAAAAAAAAATAGCTGGGCATGGTGGTGCACACCTATAGTCCTAGCTACTTGGGAATCTGAGGCAGGAAATCCCTTGAGCCTAAGAGTTCAAGGCTTTGGTGAGCTACAATCATGCTACTGTATTTCAGCCTGGGCAACAGAGTGGGACTCTGTCTTAAAAATATATATATATATATATATATATATATATATATATGGAGAGAGAGAGAGAGAGAGAGAGAATGAGAATGATTTCTTTCTACTCATGTACGACAGAATTTGATGGAGACTTTCAGGTCATATAACATTTGCCATTTTTAACATTATTTGCAACAGGATTTGTATCCATAAGATAAAATATAACAATGGTAATTACTGAATTCTTAGTTATATCCAGTTTTTGTAAAAACAAAAAAAAGAACAAACCAAAACACTCAAGCTTACTTAGTCAAATAAAAGTATTCCTTAATATTTTGTGCAATTAGATGTGCTTTTGGTGTATTGGTGGCTAATACCATACCATTCATAATGGTACAAAGGTGGAAAACAAGTGAGAGGCATCTAGGGCAACATGACTGCATTATGGGTATAACTTGTTTGTAACATACAACAAATGCCAGATGGAAACGTGAACTCACAAAGTAAACCCATTAAGAGCTAATAATTTAATTTTCAAAAGGATTCACTGCTGAGTGCTTTTAAATTGTAGGCTCTAAAAAGTAGTAAAATGCTTGCCACTTTTATTGCTAAAAGCAAAATACATGTACCGCTGGTACATTAAGGCTGAGTCATGAATCTTACAAATATATTCTAGGTCTTCTTTATAGGTAGGCTCCCCGACCCCCAACATCCACCAAGGAATTTTAAAACAAATGTACTTATTACTAACATTTTGTCCTTATTTCTACCAAATTTGTCTGATTAGTTTGACATTCAGCAATGGTTGTAAAGTTGCTGCTGCTATCAATGACTTTTGTGGGTGTACCTGAGAAGGCATTTTATGAATAATGTACTGCAGTGGGCCTGGGAGGGGAAAGCTCAGGGTCTTCTGCCTGAAAATAAGCTTTTTTGCATCCTGATTTTTCTTCAGTCAATGACCGTTATTACTCAGAGGTAGAAGCACTAAGAATAGCATTTTGTAGTTTCAGGTTTATTTACATATGCACTGTTTAAAACAATTTGTGACCTGGGCAAAGCTCATTTTTGAGATTCTGCTACCCTAACTAAGAAAAGATTCAAACAATGAACATAAAGTTAGAAATGAAGAGTTAAAAAACAAAACAACAACAAAAAACTTATTCTAGTGAAAACTTTTAGATTATTTTTAAAAAAATGTAATAGCAAAATGATTTCTTCTTTTTCTCACACTGACCCAAGTATAATTGTTGATTTTGTTTTTCACCTTTTATTTCTCTCTCTTTCTCTCTCTGACTCTTTCTTCAAATAATTATAAGTGGAACTGATGGAATATTGTGCTCCATTAAGAATTCAAAAGAGATTTGTTCAAAATTAAAAACTTTTATGCTTTGGAGATACCATTGAGAGAGTGAAAAATCAGCTCACAGACCGGGACAAAATGTTACAAGTTATATACCCAGTAAGGGACTTACATCCAGAATATACAACGAACTCTCACAACTCATTAATAAGAAAAACCCCAACTAAAAATGGGCAAATGATTTGAATAGACAATTACTCAGAGAAATACACAAATGGCCAATAAGAACATGAAACAATTCTCTCTTTATTAGTTATTGGAAAATACAAATCAAAACCACTAGATCAATTGTTTACCCACTAAAATGGCTATAATAAAAAAGATGAGCAATAACAAGTATTGGTAAGGATGTGGTGAAACTGGAACTCTTATTCATTGCTGGTGGGAATACATAATGATGTAGCCATTTTTGTAAAATAGGTTAGCAATTTTTTAAAAATTAAAACATAGGTTCAATAATTCTACTCTTAGGTATCTAACCCCCAAAATGAAAACATTAAGTCCACTCACATACTCGTACAGGACTGTTTCTAACAGTATCAATAACAATATCCAAAAAGCAGAAAACAATGTCATGTCCAAATGTTTATCATTGGATGAATGGATAAAATGTGATGCATGTACAATGGAATCCTATTCATCAATAAAAGGAAAAAAAAACCAGACTGTACATGCTATAGTATGGATGAACTTTCATACCTCAAAAACATCTCAGTGAAAAGTTTGTTTCGTGGAAGTTATTTGGGTATTTTGATTTGGGGGAGCAGGAACAGATGAGGGGGGATAGAGCACAGGCTCTCCCATGTGCATTATTATTGGATGGCGACAGACAGGATCACAAGAAAGTGCCAAGGATGATCAGCTAATTCCACCTCTGAAACTCCAGTTTCTTCGGGGACTCTTTAATAAAAAGTTTCAAGGAGTAAGACATGCTGAACTTAACTCATCACAAGAATATTCTTTCCTATTGAAAAGAACATATCTTCTTAAATTACAGGAGGTATTAAGTAATTTTTAAACCAATTTCAAGAACTTTTAATACCTTCTTCTCATAGACTTCAAATTTGGTGAAAAACTCACGAAATGCCCTCCAGGACAAAGCAAACAAAAAAAGCCCTTGTTTCTGGATTATTTCCCAGAGAACAAAGACTATGCTAGTGTTAAAGCTAAATGTGCCTCTGTCAGATGCCTCTGTCCCAGCTTTGTACCCCTACGCCTGTTTGGTTTTTTTTTTTTTCTGAAAAGATAAAGAAATGAAAAATATGCTCTAACAAGGTTCAAGTCTCTTTCCTAACTTATTTATCGAGTGTAGAAGTCCAAGTTCCAACACGATTGTTATTTGGAGTAAAAAAACTTCTCTCTGAACTTCCCAAATAGGCACATTAAGCCACATGTACATTGGCTACCTGCTCCCATCCCCCCTCCCTCCCCTGACTTTTATTTTAAAGATACCTTTTGCATGATGGAGGCTAAAAGGTGGCAGCTGTGCCAAAGTAGTGGACCCTAAATCGCTGAGCAAAAATGAGAGAGGGGAGGCTCTGATTGCTCACAGTACAGGAGTGAATATGCGCTCTCAACCACAAATCAAGCAAGCTGAAAAAAAAAAAAAAAAAAAAAAAACCCAATCAAGGCAGTAATGGCCTCCACTTCACAATCAGACAAGTGCTTCTTACTTGAAAAATCCTACCATTTATAGCTGATTGCTAACCCTGGCCTCATTTCTAATCTAAAGGGCGAGTAATAATTTGGAAAAGGAATTATAACAACTTCCCAACAATTTAGCAAATTGTTATTATTTCAGGGGGAGGGGAGGGGGGAAAGGAGTTGCTTTTGTAACACATGTCTCTTGTGGACTACCATTTTCATGACATCAACTCCTATTGCTCCCATGCTAAAATAGCAACTAATATATATTGGAAATATTTTTTTTTATAAAAAGAATAAAAAATACAATAAAGAGAGAAAGGCAATACTGTGTGCCTTATCACGTTTCAATACGGTCAAAGTTATGGGTCTCCAAAGAATAAAGGAGGAAGAAAAGCTGTGAATTCTTTTGTACACATTTACCTACGATATTCCCAAATAAGTGCGGGTGATTATCCTTGGCCTTGAGTATCACCCTTTGGAAAGAATGACCTTTCAGAGAATTTGACTTCATAAAAGACACAATACCTTTAAATGCTCCACTGGGTTTTCCTTTCAGTGTTGATGAATTTGTTCAGGTAAGGTTTCTCTTACTAGAAATATTGCAATATGTAGGCATCTTCTACATTCTTATTTTTATCTTCTACATTAGAACGTGTGTGTGTATATATATATATATATATATATATAGAGAGAGAGAGAGAGAGAGAGAGAACATTAATCATTTCATTAACATTTTAATCCATAAAATGAATTACCTTTAACATAGTTACTGTGTTGGACATTAATGTAATTGTTTTCCACTGAGAAAGACACACACATGTGTATATAATATTCTCTTTACAAAGCAACTAAGCATGCATATCAAATATAATATTGTATGAAAAAGAAAATTGGCTGATTAGAGTAGGGGACAGAGAGATATATTGAATCACAGACCCAGGAAAGATAACAGAGGCCACCCTATTCAGGCTTAATTATTAATATTATACAAATGAGGAAACAGAAGCCAGGAGAGAGTATTAATTTCCTAAAGGTCACACAACTAACAAATGACAAAGATAAAATTAAAATTCGGGTGCCCTTACTCCCACTTCTATACCTTTTGCATTGTGTCCTGCTCCTTTAACATCATTTTTCCAAATGGCTTTAACTTACGCATTTTTAGGAATGTGGCACATCAGCCTCATGTAGTACAGATATAAATGATTTTTGGTAATAGGATCTGCTTGACATCAACATGCAACTTTAAAGTGTGAGCAATAATATTGTTTCTCCATTTTTCACCGCTTTCTATTATCTTTATGATAAAGCTTTTCTATAGTTTACAACCCATTTGCCCTTAGGTTTGAGAATGTTAAAATGTCATCTATTGAAAATATACCTCATTTGCTTTTATTTTCCAAATTAAGGCCAGTGACTTAAAACAGAATAGACAGTACCAGAACCAAAACACAAATTGTCCTTCCATTTCTTTTTTTCAGGTAGGCAATTAACAATAGAATTCTGTGGGCAGAAGATCGGCCTCTGAAACCAAAGCTGTACCCTGGGCAGTTGTCATATCTGGAAATCAGGCCACAATGCTAAGTTAGAAAAAGGGGAAGTCCCTATCATTTGCATCAATGTAAGTTTAATGAACATTTTTATCATTTATTCATTTTTAGTAGACAATATAACTTCCTTTTGGTATTTTCCATATGTTAGGAAATGCTAGGTATAGGACATGTATCTAGTTTTTGAATCAAAGGAAATATTTTGATTTTAAATTGAAAACATTAAACATAATATACTATGCTTTCTGAAGCACAACAGATTTTAAGCAGATCTAAAAAAATTGGATTAAAAAAACAAATATAACTATCTTTAGTTATGTGTGTAACTAGAGTAAGAAGGCTAAATTTTTCAGATACTCAAAAATGATTTATAGCTAGCAATTACCTACTCCATTCAATATAAACAGGATCATAATTCATATTGCATAATCTAGAGTACATTCAAAAATACATAATGCTATTCTGAAAAACATGTTTCTCCTTATATCATCTCTCATGTTTAGCACCACAGCCTTAAAGTGAATTGTTAAAAAATAAGTAATTTATGTTATTATGTCTCAGAGAAGAAGAAGGAAGTACTTTTAGGAAGGAGCTTGAAATTTTAGAAACTTTTAAGAGTAGAAAATTGGAGATATTGTAATGGAGAGTATTCATTTTGTTATGGGAAGAACAAAGCTTTGTTTTAATGGATGCATACTTCACAGCAGTTTGAAAATTAGAGAAATATAAGAGTTTCACTGTGGCTCAGGCAGGTCAGAGTGTAAAAGCTTGAAGAAAGGGCCAACCAAACCCCAAAGCTGACAAAATATTAAGTGGCAACTACAGGCAAAGCGTGAAGTGAAGCATTATGCCCTCAGGAGTGAAGCCTGAACATTGTAATAGAATTAACAAAAAATGAACTTCGGATAAGAAACTCAAAACACACTTTTGTTTTACATTTTGAAAATTAGACAACGTAATGGAATATACTCACAGCTCAACTAGGAAAAAAAAATTAGAAATCCGAGCTCAGGAAAATGTTTTTCCAGGATAGCACTTTTCTAGGAATGTCATATTCCTAAACTTCTCTTTTATTAAAACTAAACATCATACATTGTTGCCACAAACTAAAATGACCCCTAGCGTTTGGAAATAGATTCCTTGCGGTGAATCGCAGGCACCAAATATCATTGATAAATACAGGAATGTCAGCACACTCATTTTATCACTTCCTGTAACACAATAGGCTGCATTAGTCAACACAAAAAGACACAATCAAAGTGTATGATAAAGGAAATAGCCTTTCTCTTGTTCATTAAATAAAAGAATATATAATCCTCAGATCCACTCAAGTGATTTTAGATTTTTGTCATCCAAAAAGCGCTTTTCTTTCATTACACAATACATGTTTATAGCTATGAGTTATAGCAGATGTGGTACGAGGAGAAAAAAGGCAAGATATTTTAATAAAAATTCTGGTAGCATCGTCAAGGACGATCGATGTGAGGAAGAATTTCAAGGCAAGTTTCTTGAGTGGTAAAATTACCTCTATATGGGAAATCGTAGTTTTTATGGACTAAATGGAAAAGTACTCAAGCTGTTTTAGCTGTGCAAATCATTAGATATATCACAAGGAAACTCTAAAATTTAAAAGTATTTAAAAGCACTTGTATCATTAAACCTACACAAATGAATTCTGTGGTAGCCGCTTAATGTTTATGTCTTGAAGAACAAATTTTGGGGGAGAATATGATATTAAGGAATACAGTTCCCACAGTGCATCAAAGAAGTGCAACACATACATTGTAAAGAAATCTCTTTACTAAGAAAAACACTACTTTGAGTGTTGCTTTATGATTCAATAATAACTAAACAATTTTATGATTTTTTTGTATTTGTGGCAAATAAATAAAACTATTAAATACCAGTCACCGTGGTTTAGAGAAGCAACGGGCGATTAAAACAAAAATTAACTAAAAACCTCCATTGATTATAATTAATGCATAATGAAACATTAAAGTACAAAGTACAGGCATACGTTTTAAGATTTTCAGAAATTATCAATCATAAAGATTGATATTTATGTTAAAAATAAGAAGTTTTATTTGCACTGCATTATGTATAAATGAAAAATAGAAAGAAATGAAAGAACTAATAAAATATAGATTTATAATATAGGTTAAAAATGAAAAATTACTAACATCGAAGTATAATGTAATTAATTTCAGAAAAAATACTACATACATATGCATATTTAAAATATACACAACTACTTTCAATATATGCTCTGAATTCTGCTCTGAGCCTAATTTGAAAGCTTTTCTGGAAGAAAAAACATACCACGCTTCCTGTGCACTTATTGCTACCAGAGTAATTACCTAAGAAGAATATGCCATGATGATAAACTTCATTACTCAATAACATTAGTAAACATTAAAATATTTAAAGAATACTGTGCTGCATTATGGTTTATTCTATTTAAATCTCACAATTACAGCAGTCTTTTCTACTTGTATTTCTCTATGGAATGAATTGCTAGAATTTGATAATCTGCTGCTAATTCAAGCTGATATTACAGTCATATGACCTAATTAAACATCAGGATTCATATTTTAAATATATAATTACCAGAGTGTCAGTTTTAAAAATGTAATTACTAGTTTCTACTTTAATAGCAAAAATTGGTGTTCGTATCAACAGACTATAGAAAGTTTTCTGGAAAATGTTTTTCTTCTCTGATTGTAAAGAAACAATGAAAAATCTCAGTGTTGAAACCCATATTAATATTTATTTTCGTGGAATAAATTCTCTTGTCTTTTATCATTGTGAAAATTTCCACAATTATACTATGTGTAATTTTTTACTGTTGCTTGGAATCCATTCATCTTTTCTTATAGAAGCATATTTTCATTTTTGGCATTTGAGAAATTCACATACAATGCTAGCGTGATATGTAACTGAAGCAACAAATTTCCATTATTTTAAAACAAAATAGACTCAAAGATGTGGGGCTTTGGGGAAGAATTTTTCATTTCTGAATTGCACAAAATCATTCATAATTACCTCTTAGTGATTTCAATATCACAAATCCCTTCTGATTAGCCCTCTTAAAAAAAGAGACAAACCCTGCTTCAGAATTGTTTGGCCCTGTTGGAAGCCCTGTCTTAGAGAACGACAGATTATGTAATTAAATTGAATCGTGCATTTTCCATAGAAAGAAGGCATGATACTGGAACTGATGCAAGCTATATGCTCATTTCTATATTTAGACTGCTCAGTGTAGACAGGGCAGCAGGCCACTGACCCACCAACCAAGTTAAAGGATCATATGTAGCTTTTCAATTTAAAAAATATAGAAAGGCAGAAAAAAGTGTTATAGAAATGGCTGTTGAAATGTAACTCTTTTAAAGAACAATTCTTCATCCATGGAGTGAAAGAATGTCCCCACAAATAGTATTTTCCTATTTAGGGACTGATTACTTGCAGTGCAGTATAGAAAAGTCTGGGGAAACAGTTTAAGTTTAGGATCCAAAAAGGAGATCCAGGCAAGAAAGTAAAATCGTTAAGTTCACAGAGGAACACATTCCAAATACCTCCTTAAGTTTGTAAGTGAAAATACAAATGTGATATTTAAGAAAAATGCTCCTTTGTCTTTTAAATGAAAAGTGTAAACTAGAGATGACAAGGATAAACCAGATGTTACTGTGACTATATCTCACACACAATAGCAGTAGGAAGGAAACAAATCACTAAAGAGTTCCCAGCATTTGATTATCATTATTTTTGTTTTAAGGCCAACATTTCTTGCCAGCCTTTACATCTAGATTTTCTTAATTTATTTCTACTTTTCTACCACCAAACCTTAATTGTAGCCTTAAGTACTTGGCTATGCTGTATTTTGAACTCCTCAGCGCTGCACTCTAAATTGAAAGTGTACTATTTACATTTCAGCTACATAATCACAAAGAAAATCAGTGTCACAAAGTCCCTCAAAATCAAGGAGTTGAAAATAATCTATCAATGATGGCACAAATTCTAAAATAAGTTGTCATCAGGAACCATCAATCTTAGAATGATTGTTTTAAAGTAACAGCAATGGATTATTTATGGACTTTGTGATTAAATGTAGATAGTTAAATTTTGTAGCTATTTGCTATCTAAGGATTGAACATTATAGTTAACTTTACAACTGCATGAGGAATAGGAACATTAAGAGTACAAAAGGAAACAATTTGACATGGAAATCTATAATCCGGATAAATTTAACTATAATTACCCAATCTTTTTCTAGCAAACATGTACGTTTAATACATATATACTGAGAAAGCAATTTCCTTATAGGCTTATACACAAATAAATATATAAATTCATCCTTTGAATTTGTATAAAATGATATTGGTTATGAATCCTTACATATATCCTTGCTATGTGAAATATATTTAAAGATGTGAAGATGATCTTACAATTCTAACTAAATGCATATTTTATACTCAGATTAAAAATTTGAAGTAAATTTTGTTCCCAATATTCCTTTCATTTTACTCTTCGGATATAGTTTTAATGGTGTCCTTTAATAACAAAGGTGAAAACTTCTGGATAAATAGCTTTTGCTATTAAAATACTGTATGACTAAAATATCATTTGACATTAGATAATCTAATTTATTATAAGGGTAAGTGTAAGTTGTGTTTTCTGAATATGATTTCTTCTTAAAAATAAAACCGTCAAAAATATTCTAGAATTGGTCTTATAAAGAAAATAAACCAAAGCCCCCACTCAGTCTTAAAGGATGCTCAAACTGCTCTGCTGTGTCCACTGTGTGTAGTACTCTGCCACCTGGTGGCGAATTGTGAAAAATCAGACAATGTGTTTGGGCATTACATTTCCTCTCTTCTTTACCCTCCCTTTTATAGAACTGATGACTTAAACTTCAATTTGATAATACGCCCGTTGCTGTGGAAAACACTGGGTAGTTTATATGACTTACTCATTTGCTTTTGCCTCATTTAAAAGCATTGGTAAAAATTAGCCTCAAAGATTAACAGTAGGTTTGAATAAGTTACTGGCAATTGTTAAGTAGAATGAAATTAGCCAAAATTTCTTAAATCTCTGCATAGTGCTTTTCTCCAGGGAGTTAAGAACAGTTTATTTAAGTCTTAACATGTTACAGAGCTATTTTCCGTAGGGATAGGTATTAAGTCATGAAAATTTGAGGAATAAAAGGATTCATTAAATGAATATAAGGAGACAGCATTTCAGTGTATTAATATAAACATTCCTGCTGCTACATTGCAGAGAAATGAACTTGGTTGACAGTTTTAGACGTCATTTCTGTCAACATATCTCATCCAGCCTTTGAATAATGATCATTTACTGATTATTATACACTGATGAACTATTCCATAATTATAAAAGGAGAAGGAGAAAAAGAAAAAAAAAGTAGAGAAAAGAAAAGAAAGAAGAAAGAAAGAAAGATTAGTCTCATGAACACACCTAGTGTTCAGAACTTAGTTTCTAAATGCTAATTCCCACAAAAAGGAACTGGGGCTCTTTTTGGCTGATTCTGTGGCTGGGGACAGTGAATGTGAATGTGCCCCCAGCCTAGAACATCTTTTTTGTGCAAGATAATAAGGAAATGCTCAAAAACTGATGGAGACGTGTCAAACACAGGGGCCAACTTGAAGGGACTCCCAGTGGCCAAATCTGGAGCAATATAAGTATTAAAATAAATAATGATAGAAATTGATTATAACCCATTGAATAAAAGGATCCATGAGTTCATATGATTTGTGTGTGTGTACGTGTATGGGGTGAAGGTGAACTTTTCCTTTGAAGCTGGATACCAACTAAAAAATACAGAAGGAATAATGGAGATAGTGAATCACCATTTTGCAATCATAGTAATAATTTATTCAGGCAAGAATGATCAACATATGCTAAAACTAGTGAGTAAAAATTTGATGAGGAATAGTTTATTTATATATGTTCGAAGTGTAACATTCCACAAATTTCTTATTAATTCCAAAAGGAAAACTTACTGTTAGGATGGAGAAACCTAGCAGACAACACAGTGACTAAGTGATCAAAGTCAACATTACCAACAATGGTACGATCTGAAGTTATGTGCCTCTTGAAGTGGTATACTGACAAGAACACATCATTTATGTACTGTTCTTTCCCAAAATGTATAACCTGAATCTAAATTATAAATGAATATGAGAAAAATATAAATTGATGGCTATTAAAAAAATCTTCCTGTATTCTTTAAGACTGTCAATGTTATTAAAGACACAGGGTTTTTAAACTAATTATTAATGAATAAACAAGACTAAAGAAACATGAAACTAAAGGCAATTCAATTTATCCTGTAAATAATATCATTGGGACAATTGATGATATTTGAATAAGGTTTTTAGTTTATATAATTATGTTGTATGACTTAAGTTTCTCAATTTTTATAATTGTGCTGAGATTATATGAGATTGTCCTTGTTCCAATCAAATATAATTGAAATATTTAAGAGTAAAAAGACATATTTTCAACTTACTCTCAGAAGTTTATATATTTATATGAGATTATACATATATACTGTATGTGATAAATAGATATATATTTACATATGAGAGAGAGATGTGTGGTCACTTTGAGTAAAGTATACAGGGGTTTTTTCTATTATAACTTTTTTTTAGGTTTGAAATTATTTCAAAATACAAAAGGTTTTCAAAAGGCTTGGTGTAAAAAAAAGACCTATCACTTTTAGTCACAAGGTATATCTTGGAATGCTAGGGTCTGGAAATTTGGATTTTTTTTTCAGATATTAAACATAATATTATGCACATAGTGACCTCATTTTGACCTTCATTTTTTTTTTTCAATGACCTGTCAACTTTTTATTGGTATAAAGGCACCCTGCTCCTACTGCCTCAATGTCTCAGAACTTTGGTGTCGTTGGTCTCAGACACCACTTTGCCATCCACTATCCTGCGGGTGGTGGTCTTCTGGATGGTTTGCATGGAGTTGCTGCTGTCCAGGGCATCTCCAAGACTGAAGTCTTCCCCATCTTCCAGCAGGCGACGGTAGGTGGCAATCTCAGCCTCCAGCTTGACCTTGATGTTCAGCAGGGCCTCGTACTCCTGGGCCTGGCGCTGGCCTTCTGCCCGGGTCTGTGCCAGCTCCGACTCCAGGCGCAGCAGGACCCCGTTGAGCTGCTCCATCTGCACGGCGTAGCGGGCCTCCACCTCCCTCAGGCTGTTCTCTAAGTTGGCCTTCACATTTCTCATGGAGTCCAACTCAATCTCCAAAGACTGGACTGTACGTCTCAGCTCCGTGAGCGTCATCTCAGCAGCTCCGACCTCGGCGGACTGCGAGGTGACCACTGTGGTTCTCTCCTCAATCTGCTGGGACCAGTACTTGTCCAGCTCTTCTCGGTTCTTCCGAGCCAGCTCGTCTTACTGGGCCCGGATGTCCGCCATGATCTTGCTGAGGTCCTGGGATTTGGGGGCATCTACCTCTACGGTCAACCCAGAGCTGGCAATCTGGGCTTGTAGGCCTTTTACTTCCTCCTCCTGGTTCTTCTTCATGAAGACCAGCTCCTCCTTGAGAGCCTCGATGTCTGTCTCCAGCTGCAGCCGAGTGATATTGGCGTCATCAATGACCTTGCGGAGCCCATGGATGTCGCTCTCCACAGACTGGCGCATGGCCAGCTCTGTCTCATACTTGACTCTAAAGTCATCAGCAGCGAGACGGGCATTGTCAATCTGCAGGACGATGCGGGCATTGTCCACAGAATTTGCAAAGATCTGAGCCCTCAGGTCCTCGATGATTTTGAAGTAATGCGCCCCGTCTCTGACCTGGGGCCCCTTCTTCTCCAGGTGTTCCCGGATTTTGCTTTCCAGCCTCCGATTATCGATCTCCAGGCTCCTCACTCTGTCCAGGTAGGAGGCCAGGCGGTCGTTCAGCTCTTGCATGGTCTCCTTCTCGGTCTGGATGCCCCCCATTCCTGCCAGACCCCCGGCCATATCCCCGCGGCCAGGCCTCCGGACCCCCAGCCGCTCCGGACGCTGTTGGAGCGGGACACGGAGATCCGGGAGCCCGAGCCCCCGGCGCCTGCATAGACGCTGGCCGCACTGCTGGCGGGACGGACGCTACGGCCGGGTCCCTGGACGGAGCCCAGGGACCGGTAGTTGGTGGAGAAGGTGGTGGAGCGAGTGGTGAAGCTCATGCTGTCCGTGCAGGAAAGCGACAGGGCACAAAGTCCGTAGGGCCTGACCTTCATTTTTTTACTTCAGTGCTTTAATTTTATCAATCGTATTACTAAGATTCTTCCAAGAAATGTACAGTAATATAATTTAGTTAGAAATTTTGTCATTTGTCTGTAAAACAATAAATAATACTCCTGAACTCTCACACATACAATTGCTTTATAAATCAAAATGGTTTCAAAAGTACTTGTTGAAAACCAACATGTATAAGATAGTGGAGATACAAAAGTCATGGAAATACAGCTCTCTCCCTCAGTTATTCAGAGTTTACTAGGGTGGTGGTGATGAATGTATGTGGATGTATACAATTAATAAATATCAAGTTACTCTGTGGTTTGTGTGGATACAGGGGTATAAATAAAATGCTATGGATATATAGTGATAGAAAAGTGCTATGAGAAAACAGGAATGGAAGATGTTAATTTTGAAATGGATTATTAGGAAAGCTTCTCAAAAGGGGCAACATTTGAGCTGGGTCTTGATTGATAAATTTAAAGAGCATCAAAGATTGTAGGTAAGTGCCAATACAAACAAAGTCTGTAATGATGTTACTGGAAGGAAATCTCCATGAAGGTAGAAACTTTGTCCTGTTCTATGTGGTTGACACATAGAAGGGCTCAATAAATATTGTCAAGTAAATGCAATTGTTTAATGCATGTATAAATGTCAGGTAAACAATTTGATCATTGAGAAAGAGTTCACTCTCCTCTTGCATGGCTTGTATTTGGTGGTGGTAGAGACTTTCTTTTTAATTATCCTTGGATTAAGTAAAAAAAGGTAGGTCATTTCGATGACACAGATGTGTGAAAAGTTTGTGTTAACAAAATTTACAGAAATATCTGGAAAAGGGTACATAGAAAGAATTCTTGGAACCTTTAAATAATCTGCCTCTGATTTGAAAATGAACAAAACAAAATTAATAGAAATAATGAAATATAGTCTTTGAAATATAAAACTCAGTGGGCTACCTTAAGACAATAGCTTAAGAGCGAGTTAACTGAAAGATAACCTGAGTAAATGACATAGAATGAAAGAAATAAAGATAAAGGAAGAGAAGGAAATAAAGGACATTTAAAACTGGAAAGTAAGAGGTCAAATTGTCCTTGTTTGCATATGATAATGATCTTATATCTAGAGAGACCTAAAGACTCAACACAAATTATTAGAACTGATAAACAAGTTCTGGAGAGCTGCAGGATACAAAATCAACATATTAATACAAAAATCAGTAGGATTTCTATATGCCAACAGTAAACAATCTGAAAAAGAAAACAAGAAAGTTATCTATTTACAATAGCTGGAAATAAAATATCTAAGAATAAACTTAACCAAAGAGGTTAAAGATCTCAATAATGAAAACTATGAGACATTGTTGAAAGAAATTGAAGGGGACAAAAAAATGGAAAGATATTCCATGTCCATGGATTAGAAGAATCAGTATTGTTAAAATGTCCATACTACTCAAAAACATCTAAAGATTCAATGCAATCCTCATCAAAATACCAAGAACATTCTTCACAGAAACATAAAAACGAATCCTAAAATTTGTATGTAACCACAAAAGACCCAGAATAACTGAAGTCATCCTGAGCAAAAAGAACAAAATGGGAAGAATCACATTACCTGACTTCAAATTATATTACAGAGCTATAGTAACCAAAACAACATGGTACTGAAATAAAAAGAGACAAATAGAACAATGGAACAGAATAGAGAACCCAGAAGTAAATCCACACATCTGTAGTGACCTTATATTTAACAAAGTTGCTAAGAATATACAGTGGGGAAAGGACAGTCTCTTCAATAAATGGTGCTGGGAAAACTGGATGTCCATATGCAGAAGAATGAAACTAGAACCTTATCGCTTGTCATTTACAAAAATCAAATCAAATGGATTCAATACTTAAACCTAAGACCTGAAACTATGAAATTACTAAAAGAAAACATTGGAGAAAGGCTTTAGGACATTGGTCTAGGCAAGGAGTACTAGAGTAATACCTCTAAAGCACAAGCAACCAAAGCACAATTGGACAAATAAGACCACATTTAGCTAAAAAGCTTCTGTACAGCAAAGAAAACAATCAACAAAGGGAAGGGGCACCCCATAGAATGGGATAAAATATTTTCAAACTACCCCCATCAGACAAAGTATTAATAACTACAAATATAAGAAGCTCCAACAACTCAATAGGAAAAAAACCAAATAATCCAATTAAAAATGGGCAAAAGACCTGAATAGACATTTCTCAAACGAAGACATACAAATGGCCAACAGGTATTTGAAAAAATTGTTATAATTAGTCATCAGAGAAATGCAAATCAAAACTACAATGAGATATCATCTCACCACAGTTAAAAAGGCTTTTATCAAAAAGACAGGCAATAACAAACGCTGGTGAGGATGTAGAGAAAGGAGAACCCTCGTACACTGTTGGCAGGAATGTAAATTAGTTCAACCACTATGGAGAATGGTATGAGGTTCCTCAGAAAATTAAAACTAGAACAGCCATGTGATCCAGAAAATCCACTGCTGAGTATATACCCAAAGGAGGAGAATTCAGTATATCGAAAAGATATCTGCACTTCCATGTTTATTTCAGCACTTTTCACAACAGCAAAGATTTGGAATTAACCTCAGTGTTTACCAATGGATAAATTGTGGTGCATATACACAATGGAATACTATATAGCCACAAAAAGAATGAAATCCTGCCATTTGCAACAACATGGATGGAAATGGAGAACATTATGTTAAATGAAATAAGCCAAGCACAGAAAGGCAAATCTTGCATGTTCTAACTTGTATGTCCGAGCTAAACATTAAAACAATCGATCTCATGGAGACAGAGAGTAGAATGATTATTACCAGAGGCTGGGAAAGGTGGCAGGGAGGGAAAGATAAAGTAGGAATGGTTAATGGTGCAAAAATATAGTTAGATAGATAGAATGAACAATATTTGATAGCACAATGAAGTGACTATAATGAACAATAAGTTAGGGTATACTTTAAAATAACTAAAAGAGTAGAATTGGAATATTCCTAACATAAAGAAATGATAAATGCTTGAGATGATGGATACCCCAATTACCCTGATTTGATTAGTTCACATTGTATGCCTGTATCAAAACATCACATGTACCCTATAAAGATATACAACTATTATGTACCCATAATATTAATAATAATGATAAATGAAGAGAAGATGGGAAAGGGGAATGAAAATGTTAACCAATATGGAGAATAAATCCATTAAGAGATCCAATGTCTGACTAGTAGACTAATAGTAGTTTCAGAAGGAATGAACAGAAACGAGGAGCGATAAGGAGAGGCATAAACTATGGACTTTAATTAAAAATATTATATCAATATCAGACCATCAATTGTAACAAAAGTACCGCACTAATGTAAGATAATAGGGGGGTAGATGAAGGGGGTATATGGGAACCATCTGAACTTTTTTATTTCAATTTTTCTGTAAACCTAAAACTGCTCTAAAAAATCTATTAAAATAAATGAATAAATAAAATATGCAAAATGAGTTATAATTATACTTCAAATTGAACCGTATTCAAGACAAAAACAAAAAGGGCTGAGAAATATATGCTTAGCAAGAATAGAATGCATAAAAATCCAAGACATTTGGCTGGGTGCTCATACCTGTAATGTCAGCACTTTGGGAGGCTTAGGTGGGAGGATCACTAGAGGCCCGGAATTTGAGGCCAGCCTTGGCAACACAGCAAGACACTGTCACTAAAGTAAGTCAGTCAGTAAATAAATAAATAAATAAAATTAGCCTACAGTCCTAGCTACTCTGGAGGCTGGGGCAAGAGGATCACTTGAATCCAGGAGTTGGAGGCTGCAGTGAACTATGATTGAGCCACTACACTCTAGCCTGGGCAAGGGAGGGAGACCTTGTCTCAGTCAATCAATAAATCAATCCAGGACATTAAACTATTGTTGGGTTTTAAAACATTAGCATTTATAGATATTAAAATCCTATGGTATTAAGTAAACCTGCATGTTGAAAGCAGCATGGAAGAGCACAGAAATGAGAAGCTTGAGAGATTATAGTCCGTTTTTATAGACCAAAATCCTAACCAAAAAATACCTATTATTACACACTCTGTATGGGAGTGTTAGATTTACTTCCCCACCACCAATCAAAGCCAGTTCAAGGCCCCATCCATAAGGATGAAAGTAATGTTATTTTTCAGGGTTCTTCAACACTTAACCCAGGAAATTATAAAAGTCCTTTCAAAATGGGGAAAGCACTTGTTTTCATAACATGGTGCTTGTCATTGCCTTTGCTCACATTTGAAATCAGGTGACTCTGAAAAGAGGCTCCACTTTAAGTTTAGCCACTGAAACCTTTGACTTGGCTTCCAAAACATTCATGAGGAGCGCTCAGTCCTTGCAGGGCTCCAAACAGCCATCCATGGTCCTGCCACCGGAGGGCTCCACGTGTGAGCAGGTGCCAAAACCTGACACCTCACAGAACCTGCAGCACTCTGCCTCTTTCCTTATGGGGGTGGGAGAGTTAACAAACAGGTGAGCCAGAAGGCACCCATTCCCCTCCCGCGCAGGGCTGGCTTCATGGGAGTGAGACCTGCCCAGTTGCACCCTGCCCCCTGCACTTGATTTGATACTCTGCTGTTGCAATCTTGTAATTCTTGAGCATTTTTTAAGGGGCCACACGTTTTCTTTTTGCACTGTCCTTATTAGTCTGTTCTGTTTTAATCTCTTATTTATTATGTAATACACTAACATAATAATATAGTTTGATTCTCCACAAAGTTTTACCCATGGGTTGTGGCCAACGGTGCTGTTCTCAGGGACCAAGCAAAGTGTCAACGATTGAGGCAGGTGCGCCAGGGAGCCAGCAGGGGGTGCTGTGTCTGTGGTGAATGGAGGAAAGCAAGCCTTGTCCAAAAGGAGCAACCAGTACGTGTCTGGGTGAGTGTTCTCATGAGGAATGCGGGCCAACTGTAGCTAGATCTTTCAATTTTAAAACCACCACCAAAACCCACTAGAGATGTACTTTTTATTTTCATATATGAAATCATCATACTTTAAAATGTTGACTTAAGTAGGGAAAATATCCTGTGTTGACGTCCAGGATTTAGGGTTGCAAAACCTTCAGTAACCTGAAGCAAGAGCAGCACAGCACACAATCTGGGAGGTGGACAGCATTAAAACAAAGGATCTCTAGCTATCTGGATGAGGCTGCAAAGGTGTCCTCAACAATATACCAACAATTTGATATTATCAATTTAAAAAATAAATTAGACTTCTGATTCTAGGAAGATGGAGTAGACATACTTTTCCCTATTCCTTCCACTAAGTGCAATTGAAAACTCTGGACATTACATATAAAACAAACATAACATGGCTCTGAAAGGGAGAGAAAGTGGACCAGCTAGGCATCTTGGGTTAAAAGTGAAATGGATGAGATGGCTAGGGTGAGGAGAGAAATGCAAAATGAGGGCCAAAGACAGAAATTTGGGAATGCCTCCAGAGTTATTACCCTTTGATTTATAATGAGAACAACATAGGAGCTTTTAAAAAAATAATACAATCCTTAGTATCCCTCCATGGAGATTCGTGGGTGCTTTCTGTATTTTTTCAAGGCTCCACAGATAATTCTATGGTGCAATATATGTTGAAAACAGCTAAATCACTGGAGGGAAAAAGAACTAAGAAGGATTTGCCATAAACAGGGAAGTGATTCAGAAGATAGCATTGAGGAAGCCAAGGAAGGGGCAGATTCATGGATGTGAGAGTGGCCAACAGCACCAAATTCTGTAGGACAGTAAAGAGATTGAGGACTCAAAGGAAGTTCTTTCTTGAATAATGAAACAAAGACTGCATTTGAAGGCTTCTTAAATGTTGTGGGAATACTAAAATAAATTAGGTCTGTATATATCAGTATATTATTTTATAGGCCAATAAGGGAGCAGTTCAGGGCAATGACAGTAAAAAGGAGTAAAGAAAGAACCTTACACTAACTTTAGAACTGCCTGGACACCATCCCTGATGACTTTATTTAGAGGACAATAGATGTCTATGAAGTCAACCTATTTTAAAAATGACAGTACAAAATGCTGTCAGAAGGCAAACATCTAGGGTGCAAATCTAAATACAATTTATATAAAGTTAAGACTTAGATAAATTATAAAAATATTAGGAAATACCCAAATTAAAAAACTCAAAGTTTACTACCTTATATACTTTTTCTTATTTCACATTCTGGTATCTTTAGTCTTATAATTTATTAGTTGACAAACTAATTTATCTATGACAAACTAGTTTTGTCATAGACAAAATTTATCTATGACAAACAAGTAATTTCCCTTTAAGTGTATAATTTTTATGATTTGCTACATTCTAAAAATATAGTATGAAATCTTCCTCATTTTATAATGAAAATAAATATTAACATATATGCATAATGGTCTATTAGTAAATGCTTTCATATTTTTATCATTTTTTCATATTTTTATATTTTTGATACAGTCAACATTCCTATGGTATAAATAAGGCAGGTATTAGAATTACTATTACATAGAAGAGGAAATGAAAGCCCTTGCAAATTAAGTGATTTGCTCAAGGACCTCCAACTTCTGTGTAGCAGAACGGAAACTCAAGGCTTCTGATATCTGCAATTTTCCATAGCACATTGTTCTGCATATTAGGATGCCTGTGTCTTACTTATCATTTCTTTTATAAAAGACAGATTTCACTATGTTGCCCAGGCTGAATTCAAACTCCTATGCTCAAGCAATCCTCCTACCTCAGCCTCCCAAGTAGCTGGGACTACAGGCATGCACCATCACGCCCTTAGTTACCATTTCTGATCGGGCTTAGTAAAAAATTTTGCCCATGTGTTTCACAGAGGGTGCGCCAGTGGCAAGCTCTGCTTTGTGAGAAAATAATGGGGAGAGAAGGTTCAAGTGTTTTGTCCTGAACAAAAAGGGTATCAGTTGTTTTATTCACAAAGTGAAAAGAGAGGAAAAAACTTGTCATTGGACTCCATGGCAACAGAAGCAAACTCTGATGACCCTTCCTATAAAGGCCAGAAGTTTCAAAGTTAAAAATAAAAAAAAATATCAGTAGATTTTTTACTCAAATGTCCCTGATGTTAAGGGTCTCTTGACAGGGTATTCTTATACTTAGTTTTCCTGTTTTACAGAAGAACTTAAAACAAATAAAAAAAAAAAAAAAAGAAGAGGTTTAAAAAACAATTTTACTTTTGCAATGAATCTCTATGTAACTTAAAAAGGCAGCATTTAATGAACAAACATTATACAAAGCTATTTTTAAAAGCCATCTATGTTTATAAGATAGGTTTCTCTAAAATATAGAGAAATTAAATCTTGGTTTTCGGAATAGCTAATACATTCAACAAACTAAAATACTCTTATAAAGAGCAGCTTTATAAAATCTATTAGAAACATTATTCTACCAAGATACTTCAGAATCAAATTTTAGTAATCATCAGGAAAGATGGCAACATTGATTCCTGGATTGTCATCATCATCATTTTCAAGTTCTTTGTTATTTTCTTCTGTAATAGATTTTCCATGTGCCTTTTCTGGGTTTCTTTTTTTCTTATGAGTATATGAAGGGTTATTTTTCTCTTTGATCTTGGGATGTGAATTACTAATAGCTTCTCTTTCCAAAGCATGCTGTAGACAGGTGTAAAACCTGTAAAGGAATAAGTACTACTGTTATATCTGTGTCCAAAACTGAATGACTGAAATACACCAGAATTTACAAATTATGTAAATTTGACAATGTCTCATATTGCCCTTATAAACACAAAATATATCAAAGAAATAGTATGCCTCTTACCTTTCTCATTATTTAGTTAGGAAAAGAAATGTGTTTTCAGTTCAAGAACAGTCCTGAAAATTGAGTTGGAATCACCTCTTGACAATTATCTAACCTACCTCAATTTCCATCCCAGGTGCAGGGGTTAAATATAAGATGGTAAAAAAGAATGGAAATTATTATTCTTTACAAAAATACCATAAAATGTATTAGAGGTTCATTTTACAGAATTGGGAAAATATGTTAAGTTACAAATACAGATCACCTCCAAATAACTACTCTCAATATTTTTACTTCTTTCCAGTTTATTAATGTAGTCTGAATTAATATATTTATACATGCATACATATACCTATTTTTTACACAGAATATTATATACAAAGTTTTACATTTTTCACATTTATTTAATATTTATTAAGAACGTTTTCTATATCATCAAAGGAACTACAAAATAATTCTTTTTGATGGTAGTATAACACTATGTCATCTAGGTTGCCCTTTATTTTCAAATTTTCCCTAATAAAAACAACATGATAAACATTTTTAAAAATGATGTGATTTTTCATTTCTTTAGGATAAACACCTAAAAATGTAATCATATGGTTAAAGGGTATAAACATTTTAAAGCTCTTGATAAACACTGCCTGTTTTCCAGAATGGATGTTTAAAAAAATATGCTTCTAATTGAAGCACTTGAGACCATTCACCCACGCATTATGTATTACCATCAAAACATATGTACTTTGATGGGTAAAAATGGCATCCCATTATTTTAATTTTTACTTCTTTGTTCGGAAGGGAAATTGAATATTTTTCATTTGTTTATTAGCTATTTGAAATTTTCTAAAATGTAAATTGTTCTTTTCCCTTATTCGTTTTTCTATTGGAGTTTTCATTTTAGCTAATTCCAATTAATTCCACTGAGTCTTGATTTCTTTATTTATAAAACTGCAGATTATTATTTGGTACCTAGTGGAATTGTCACAGTGTTACATATATGTAAGTACCTAGCACAGTGCCTGGCACAGAGTTAGTTTTCAGCAACAACGATTTTTAGAAATATAGACTTCATGACATAAAGGACCTTATCCATTTGTCTCATTATATTCTCAACATGTAGTACAGTGCTTGCAAACTCAGTAAAAGTATGTTGAATAAATATTAATAACTACTGAATAAAAAAAGTAACTATGGATGTATTTTCTGAGTTCCCAAATTAGAATGATATGGAAACTGAGAACTTCCTTGCCATTGTAGAGATCTCGTTTTGTTTTTACATCTTATCATCATGGGAGACTATGACAGGAAGTTTTTTACATCTACAGAATAGATTGCTATTCGAACCAATTTTCATCTTTCTTAATTGAATCAACAGGCTAACTTTCACTTGCAAAGGCTCTAAAATTCTAAAACCCCAAATATTCCACAGAACTCTAATGTACACACATGATTACTACATATCCTGGTCATATTTCAAGAATTTATGTACTTACCACTATATATCTTGATATCTGGTACTGTGCTTAGCATAAAATAGATGCTTAATAAATATTTCTTCAATGAATAAATCAATCAATCTCAAAGAGACAGGTACAGTAAAAGGAAAAAGACCGACAAACATTGTCATATAACTTTTTGGGCCTTGTTCCATGGTAACCACCTTTTCATTTAATGCACCCTTTATATCCTTACTTGATTGGACCCCTGCTCCCTCACAGACACCATCTCCCCTCATTCTTTTCAAGTGGAGACTGCTTATTCTTTCCACATCCTGTGACCACTGAGATGAGAGATGAGGTCAGAAATCAAATAGCTCATCAACGCTCTGCCAGACTAAATTCCTTTGTTTGCTCCTCATGTCATCTACCAATATTCTGTTTGATACTTTACACTGATGAAAACTTCTACACTTCACTTGCTTGATTTTTCTTTCTAGTCATCTTAGGTAACGTTAGCGGCTGGTTTTCTTCCTATCTTCCCCAGAGCCTATTTAGAATGCCCTAGATTTATGTCTCCTAACACAAATCTGAGCATGCCACAAGATAGTATGGATCACCCTTATCTGATTGTAAGATGCCTATGTTACACAATCTCATCTTAATCCATTCTTTACCCACCCTGCACTTTAGGCTTAGGTAACCAAGTCTTTTTTCTGGATTATACTTTATTCCTAGAATATGAAAGATAAGATTAAATTGCTCTTTTATGATAACTGAGAATTAACAGCTTGTGAAAAATGTCTTGTCAATCACATAAAAAAGTAATTAAAGAGGAACAAATGCCCTACTTTACTGTTAAAAACCCTAAGAATTCAAAGCTACATTCTTAAGGTACCAAAAAACAACTGGTAAAATGAAACAAAGATCCTTTCTTGATGAAAGTCAACAATAAAAACATCAAATACAAGTTTTCCCTTCCCTTTTTAAGGGAATTTTAAAAGTCCTTTGAGAAACTGTCATAGTAAATGAGAAATTTGTTTTTCCGATTATGTTCTCTCTCATACTATGACCCTTTACACAGCATTCTAATGCCTGATTCTCTAAGTGTTTTTTCTCAGCTCTCATAGGCAACAAAAAGAGCTCTGAGTATTAAAACAACGAATGCTCAGGCTACTGTTTTATCCCGACCTTGAAAAAAAATAAAATTGTCTTCAGTTTTTCTACCTCTGTAGTCAAGATTATCATGCCATAGGACAACTTGTACTTAGTTCTGTTCATGAGATAGAACTTTTCAGGCCATCCCTGAGAAAATGAATTCTTGTTTTTAAAGGTTAGAGAACCACTTGCAATAAAAAGTTGGAATTTCTTTGACTTCTGAAGCAGAAGCATAGAACTGAAGGCATTGAGGTACAATTTCATACTCTTTCAGGAGTCCATCATTCACAAATATCAAAGAAAGCTATTCTGACATATTACATATTTGAATTTTAACTGATTAAGCTGTAGCATTTTAATTAAAAACATGTATGTGATAGGCCCTGTACCAGGCACTAGAAACACAGGTAAGAGTTGTACTCTATGATCTGTGCCTTCAAGGAGTTCATGGTTTAATAGGAGTTGCAGAACTGTAAAGCCACATTTAACGTGCCATGAAAAAGACAAGATAAATTAGGAGCACAGTGGGAGCACATTGCTCCAACTGAGATCATGACTTGCTCTTTGGAAAAAGATTCAATGCCTGGGCTGAACTGCAAGGATGAATGGGAGCTGGCTATGTGATGAGGGAGGAATTAGGAGGGGAAAAAATGAAGGAGAGGGAATATCCAATGAGATACTATCAGAAAGTAAAATACATGCTTTTACTTTATATTATTTACTTCTTTGATCTTAAATACATAGGGAAACGTCAGTGATTTATTTAGCTGCTTTAGTCCCATTTTTAGAAATGATAAGACCAGCAACTGTGGGGAGTCTAAGGCATCTGTTATTCTTTAGTCCTCCCTTTCCAATGTGTGGCCATGTCTGGTGCATATTCGGTATTGTCACTCCCGCTCATTTTGTTACTCAGGGTCCTGTCACTTCTTACCTAGCTTGTGTAGCAAGGGTCTCCTCCTGCTCATCCCATTTCTAAGCCATCTTATACATCCTCCAGAATAATCACCCTAATGCTTTGAAGGCTTAAAAGTAGCACTATTTATTTAAAAAGCCAGTCAACTAAATTTAGTAAACATTTATGAACCATTACTATCACGCCAGATACTCAGAATATAATGATGAACAAAAAACTGTCTCTGCCTTTGGGAACTCCAATATAATATGTTAACTATTTCAAGCTCCTTTATCTTTAATGATTAATTCAATAAACAATTATTGGGCTTCTACTATGTGTTATATGAATAACAGATATTTCTAGTGCATATGTATATGTGAGTTAGGTTGGGAGAAAAAATAGAATAGTAGTTACCAGGGACTGGGAGTATAGAGAATGGGGAGTTATTGTTTAATGGGTACAAAGTTTTAGTTTGGGATGACGAAAAGTTCTAGAGATGGACAGTGGTGATGGTTGCATAATAGTGTGAACGTACTTTAATGCCGCTTGTTAAAATGGCAAATTTCATGTTATGTGTATTTTACCACCATAAAAAAAAAAAAAGAAAATCAACCAGTAGAAGTAGATCCAATTACTTTTTCTTTCGAATTTGCTTCATTATTATCAACAATACATAAATATATTCAGCCCTTTTAGTCTACATTGTTTAAAATTTTATTACATTGTTGGTGAAAAAAAGAATATGGCTAATTTTACTCTACTCACAGCCAAATGGTGGTTTCAACTAACTTATGTCCTGGTCTCTTATTAAAAGATACAAAGATAGCCTCCTCTTATAGTTAGTAAATAGGTCTCCAAACTTCATATTTTTCAAATGGAAATCGTTATGCATGGAATTGTTTAATGGTGTCTGGTGTCAGTCCCTGTCTCTTCCAGTCTCCAGATCAGCTGGACTTGTCTTGCACAGACCTCCAAACAATAGTTACCCAACTGTCCCTGTTAAATCAGCCTCTTCTCACTAAGTGGGCTTGAAAATTGTTTTTTATAAACAAAACCTTTTTTCTATTAAAAACATTTTGCCTTTGATTTTTAAGTTTCCAGAATACATCTTGTTGCTGAAATGTTACTCATTAGGATTTTTTGAGTTTTAAAAATTCTCTTACTATAGATACTTGAATTGTGAAACTTTGGTCCCATGACAAACCAATTTTAGTACTCAATGCCTGATTGCATAACTCATCATCCCCAGTGTTTATTTTTTCTCTTTTCAATCTCAGAAGAGTAACTCTTTCTTTGCATTTGGTTGAAGGTACAGCTGTTCCCAAAGGAGCTCCCTGATTTGTTCACACTTTCTGAATTCACAAGTAATCTTCTAATCAGTATCTTAAGACATTTTTTACCCTTCTTTAATTTTTCCCTGATTTTATATGATGAGCATGGCTCTTGATGGCAGCATGAACATTATAATCTCAAAACATATTTTTGAGTCAATGGATTTAAAGCATAATTTGATTGTATAGTTGGTGAACGTGGCTAAATTACCTTCACCAGGTGTACAGTTAGTTGATCTTGGGCTATATTTATAAGCTTGTTAAAATTCAAGTAAGGAAACTGAGAAAACTGATTGGCTACCTCCTATGTTTTAGCAAACAGTCTCCCTGGATTACTATCTAACAAACGTAGTAAACTTTTGGAATGGTACCAGTAAGAGCCTACGTATAGTTCAAACTTTGAAGTTTGGTGGAGTGGCTAGGTGCTCATTAGTTGCTTACTTGAAATTATTACTTTAATTATAATACTTGCTCAAAGCATTTTGTGCCCAGGTTTTTGTGGTCAGTTTTTCTCTACTACATTTGACTAGAAAATTATGCTCTAATACCTTAAGACATCCATTGTATATAATGAATTAACTCCTCTGTAATGTATCTAAAATGGTACACATTATATACTATCATTGGGAGAACTAAGAAAATAGCCACTCAAATAACTTTGGGAATTCTATGGTTCAAAAGAAGAATTCTGTGGTTCAAATCTTAGTTGAGAAAGCCTGGATAGTATTGATATGATTATAGGTTTATTCTCCATGAATCAAAGAAGGAGGAGAAGGTTATCCTATCCTGAGAGTCTATGATATGACAGGGTCAGGGGCAGTCATTTTATATATTCTATCTAATGAATATAATAATTATTCTTTAAGATAGGTATTTCCCTCAAGTTAGAGATGAGAAAAATAAAGCTAAGAGAGTTGAGCAACTTGGTTGAACCAGGTTGAGTAACTGGGTAGAAATAGGATTTAGACCTAGTTCTGCCTTTGGAGCCTAGTTCTACCTCTTTCCACCATGCTATACTGCTACCATGGGCAGTTCCGGCCTTGGCTGTTTCAAAAACGGTTTTAAGTATTAAAGAATTTTAAGCAGGCAAGTTAAGAAATAGGATTCCTTTTCACCTTTATGATCATGATTCAGAGTATAATGTGAAGAATGGCTTAGCAGAGAGACATACTAGAAGCCTCCTACCAGGAGATCAGCTAATGAGGCTATGGCAATGGTCTTGAATAAGGAAAGTAACAGTTAAGGATGGAAAGAGAATGATTGAAAAGATACTTAGGCAGTGGTTGACTGGCTGTGAGGTGGCCAAGAGGGTAGAGAGAAGGAAAAAAAGGAAATTGTAAATGACACCAAATTAGCCATTACTCCTTGAATAACTCAGAACTGTATATTTTGTTGATGGTAGGTCAGTCGTGTTATCTTCATAAACTCTGTTCTTGGGTAACAGTTGAAAAAGAAAGTAATATAAGAGTTTCGTTTGCCAGGAGGTGAAGTCTAAGGACAAGAGAAGTATAAAGATGTGAACTGATAGTCACACATTCCTACTTTGAACATTATGGCAATTCTAGATCTAATCATGACAAGAGTTGGCATTGAACTAGCCTAGCCAAAGGTGTAAAGCATTTATCAGACAAAGGAGACTCTAGGTAATCTCTGGCAGGTCAGACCTAGGGGCCGTATGTACTCTTCCCGGGCTGCCTTCCACTGGATCAGTTATGGTTCCTGTGGCTGCTGGGATCCTTCCTGAAGAATTATGTTTCTCTCCTTTATGCCTGCTTCTGGTGGTCGCCTGTCCCATCGTCCCCCTATTCCTCCCCCTATGCTCCATATACACCCATCCCAGTCTGGCCTACTCTCATCTATTACTTTGATCATCTTTGTATTATCCATGATAAGGAACAAGTTGATAAGCAGTTGGCATTATGAACTGAAGATAGTATGTATTCATATTTTCAAGGATGATCTAGGCATGTAAGAATAACCTAGAAATATCCAATGAATATACCTTCCAATTCTTTTCTTGTTTTCCTCCATTTTTTGATTTGCCACATTTAACAGGAAGTCAATATATTCCTCTGTCACCATCAGTTTTCCCTTATGGCTTAATGGAACTTCTAAGCCATGAGTACTTCGGACAGCCTACAAGGAAAAAACAATTTAGACATGAAGGCTTATATAATAGAGACACTGAAAATAACTGAAGAAAAGTGCCAGGCAGGGCTGTGTTTGAACACAGTTTAGTTCCATTACACATTTAAGTTTATGTTTTGATATAATTTAACTGGACACAATTGAATCAAAAGAGATTAAATAGATTTCCCCATCACATATAGTCATTTCTAAAGAAAGGCATTCTATACACTGTTTTTCAGAGAAGCAGATAATATCAAGAATCCAATAACTTTTAACAATTTCAATCTCGCCATAGCTTAGAAAGCTTTCATACACAATTTAAAGAAAAGAAATAAATGAAACCTCAACAGAAACCTCAAGGGAAAATCAAAGGGACTGGATGCCAAAGAGTCTCTTTGTGCTGCTTGAGCCAAGTATGGTCATAAGATTAAACCATGCCCCCCATCACACACAGTGGCTGCTTTTCAATGCTTTAGGGTTGACAAACTTAGCAACCCTATTGATGAAATAGTCAACATGTTCCAAGTAGATCCAAACTGGATAGAGGTTAAGAACAATAAAAACTCTACAAAAACTACTATGAGGAATAAAAATTCATTCAATAAACCTTCACTGAGCATCTGCAATGTTTTAGGCCCCCTGTAAGGTGTAAAGATACAGAATAAATATAACATGGTCCCTGACTTTAAGAGCTCACACTTCAGAATGAGAAATACACAGCTGAATAAAAAGTTACAACACAATATACATGTTAGAAGAAACACACCTATACAAAATGCTAAGAAAATGTGTAAGAGGAACAACTAACTGAGTCAGAAGAGTCTCAATTGGGAAAGGCAGCATTTGAGTTGGAATTTTAAAAGACAAGTGTGAGTTCACCAAACATAAAAACAGGGAGGAGAGCATTCTGGCCAGAGGAATAACTTATCTACAGGCATGGAGACATGAAGGAGCACGATACATTTGGGAAACAACTAATAGTTCTATTTGGCTGGACTATGAGTATGCAAGTGGGAGATGAACATATATGAGTAGATACAGAATAGTATGGGATAAAGCCTTGAATATAAGGGATATATATATATATATTTGTATTTATACAAATATTGTATTTGGATTTATATATATATTTATATATATATAAATATATTTGCAGACTCCGATTTTTTAAAGGGGGTTCTGACAGCATTGGTTGGAGGGACTCAAAAAGAAGACTTCCAGCAGGAACTCAGTCAGAAGACAATTGTAAAGACTGAGCTGAGGGAGGATGACAGCTGAAGCAGGGGCAGTGGCAGAGGGTCTGGGGTGGAGGCAGGTGTGAGAAGTGAAAGGCAGAAAGACGGGACCTGTAAGAAAGTGAATATGGAAGACAAAGGAGAGGAAGGTGAAAGAATGGCTCTCTTCCCACTTGGGCTACCAGATGGAGTATGGAGTAAGACAGGGGTACAAACCAGCTTTGACTTTCTACTTGGCATGCTTTACAGGTGTCTTCTTTCATAACTCACCTCAATTTGGGAAATAGGCTATTTGTTAAAAATAGAAAATAGGAGAGTCCAGGGAGCTAGAATAGAGGGTAATCTGAAATAGTTCAAAAACATACAATACATGTTATGCCAAACAGTAAAAATACTACAGGAAATCCGAATAGGACATCAATAACTAGGAGTTAGTTTGGCCAGAACTTAGAAAGACCTAAATGTCTTGTGGGACTTATGAAGGACCTAAAAGATCATCTAGTCCTGGGGTTATTGAATTTTTTCTGTAAAAGGACAGATAAATATTTTTTACTTTGATGGCCAAACAGTATCTGTCACAACTACTCAATTTTGCCATTGTCTCACAAAGGCAACCATAGACAATAATTAATTGAATAAGTGTAGGAGATCTGGCCTAGCGTGGGCTGGACTTGGCTCTAGGACAGTAGTTTGCTGGACCCCTGATATGGCTGAGAAAATTCAGACCCTTAGGGATTTAAGGAGCTTGCCCAAGTTTATACAGCACAGCTGTGGTCGTCAGCATCATCACAGAGGACTTTAGACTCCCTGTCTGTGACTCTTTCCACTACATCATGGTGCTTACTAAATTGGGCCTTGACTAATTAGGGTGAGGAGGGCACAGAGTGGAGAATCAGGTTAAAAGTAAGTAGGAAAGAGAATTATAAAATAAGACAGCAAATGTAAATCAAAACTCTGGACTTTGCCTTGAAGGAAAGATTAAGTCACTGAAGGTTTTTGAATAAGGGGATGGCAGGAAGCCTTGAGTAGGGAGACACTAAAGCAGGAGTCTTATTTGAAGTCTAATTAGGTTATTCAATACTCTAGATCACTTCACACTCAAAGAACTGTTTTTTGCCAAAAGGTATCTTACCAACATAGTCTTTCCTCTCTTTCCCACCGTTATGCCAGAGTTCCTGAAACCAGAATCTATTGCCACCGAATGCTGTAAGAAAATACAACTTGTTACATATTGATACTCAGCTAATCAGATCATCTGGTTAGCTCCACAAACTGCAGAAACATACATAAAGACAAACCTATTAAGGTTTTTGGCTCACCAATATGGATTACGTTAAAAGGAGCTTTGATCAAATTCCTACTAGAAATACTGAAATATTAACTAAGGAAGTGTCACTGAGAAAGAGTAAAACTAGAATTCAATAATGAACAGAAACATTTGGCAAGTCATTATTTCCATAGAGCAGAATATAACAAAAAAAAATCATTCTGGTAACTATGCTAGATGAAAGTAAACAAAACAAACAAAATCTCTTCTTTAAATGAGTGAAATGTTTTTTCTAAAGAACAAAGATTATCTCAGTGTCCTTTCTATTTCTAAAAAAAAAAACTTGCTTGAAATAATATGAGAAAAGCATATAAAGCACAAACATTCTGATCTTATTGGAGTGACTTTGTTATTTGTTTTATCAGCCTCTAAATGTCAGAGAGCTCTGGGGACCAGATGTGGGTCCCTTTTTTTCTCTAGATCAGTAGTTCTTAAGCAGGAATCATTTTGAGCCTCAGGAGCCATTTAGCAATGTCTGCAGACATTTTTGATTGTCAGGTTTCACAAGTGGGGGGTAGGGTGGGGGTACCTCTAGCAAATAATGGGTAGAGGCCAGGGATGCTGCCTAAACATCCTTCAGTGCGCAGGACAGCCCCTGCACAAAGAATTATTTGGCCCAAAATGTCAACAGTGCTGAGATTAAGAAACCTTGCTCTAAGTACATGTTCTTCTTTTGAGATTCTATCCAGTTCCCTGGTTTAACTACCACATATATGTTGATGAATTCCATTTCCAGTTCAGACCTCTACCCTGAAATTGACTCTATATAAACTGATTCTTTTACAAACCTATTTCTCTCATATCCAGTGTTTCTAATTTCAGTAAATGATACCACCACCCATCCAACTGCCCAAACTTAGCCTTGATGCTTGCTATTCCTTCATCCCTACACCCAGTTCCTGTTGATTTTACTTCCAAAATATACCTCAAATTCAACTAGCTCTTGCCATATCCACTGCCCACTCTAGTTCAAATCTCCATCACTTCTCTCCTTGACTTCTGGAGGAGTCTCCCAATTAGCCTCAGCTTTCACTCTTGCCCCCTCCAAATCATTCTTATAGACCAGCCAGGGATAGACTCCAAAATCTTAACCATGACTTACAATGTTCTATTTGAACTGGCCCCTGCCTTCTTCTCTAACCTCAACTGGCTTCTCTTCTGGTTTTTGAATACTCCAAACCTTTCCTGCATCAATTTTACTTTTATTGTTCTTCTGCCTAGACTGCTCTTTCCAAGTGTGGTTTCTTGTCATTCATCTTGTTTCCATTAAATGCTATCTCCTCAAAAGGGCCTTCCCTAATCACCCTCTTTAAATGCACCCCTCTCCTGAAACTCTAGCAGAATGCCTTGCTTATCTCCTTCACAGCACTTCTCACAATGAGAAATTTTGCTTGTCTACCTAATTATTGTTTGTTTCCCTCCCTTAGAATAAAAATATAATCTCCTTAGGGGAGGGATATTATCTCTTTGCCGACTTTTCCCTAATACCTACCATATTTGCTTGGCACACTGTATGTGCTCAAAAAACAGTTATAAATGAGTTTCTCAGTTTCTCTAATTCCACTGCAATTAGCTCCCTGAAATGTTAAACTTCCATGGAGACTTTGGCCCAGAGATGAGCATGGCTGAGCTAAATCAGGATTAGCACGGAGAACAGGACAAGGGTATAGAAATAGGAGAGAGTTAAAGGTTTCAGCAGCCTCAGCAATGTGTTATGGTATAATGAGAGACTAAAATAAGGTTAGATCAAATTTCAGGGTTGAAGCAGGGACCAAAGCTCGGAACCACAGAATTCTTAAACACCATGTTTTGAAGGATATCTCTAAATGCTTGTGTTCCTTGGGCCGTCTCCCCTTTTCCTTTTGTACTTTATTCACATGGGATTTAATCTAGGCTCATGGTTTTAAATACTAATTGTGTATTGGTGTCTCCCCAGTGTTTATCTTCAGTCCAGACAGCTCCCCTGAGTTTCAGACTTCTGCCCAAATGCCTATATGAAATTTTCATTTAGGTGTTATTATGGACTGAAATGTGTGTACAGGACTTCAAAATTCACAGGCAGATGCTCTAAACCGCAATATCACTATATTTGGAGATGGGGCCTTCAAGGTGGTAATTAAAGTTAAATGAGGTCATAAGGGTAGGACCCTAAAACAACAGGATTGGTGGCCTTATAAGAAGTGGAAGAGACACAGATGATGTGCATACACAGAGGAAAAGGCATGAGAGGAAACAGACAGAAGGTGGCTGTCTACAAGCCAAGGACAGAGGCCTCAGGAGAAACCAACCCCACTGGCACCTTGACCTTGGACTTCCCACCTCCAGAATCAGTAAAAAATAAATTTCTGCTGTTTAAGCCATCCAGTCTGTGGTATTTTGTTAGGGCAACCCTAGCACACTAAAACAGGTGTATTAAAGACATTTCACACTTAACATGTGACTCAAATTCTTGATTTCTATCCCTTCAACTTTGGTACTCACAATCTGAGTGACGAATACTACCAGACGTCCAGGGTCTCAAGCCAGACCTAAGGAGTTATCCTTAATTCCTTTTTCCCCTCCTACCTTTGGCTGTCCTTCCCCAGTCAACCTTATAAGTCTGTTGATTGAAATGCTAAAATATATTTGAATCTATTCTCTTTCTTACTTTCAGTGCAATCACCTTAGGCAAAGCCACTACCATTTCCTAGTTAGATCACTGCCAACTACTCCTAACTGATCTTCCACCTACTGCACTCCTGGCACTATGCTGGAGCAGAACTGTGTTTTTCAGGACACAAACCTATGAAGCTACCCTTTGCTTATAACCATCCCTTCAATACCTTCTCCTTGTACTCAGGAAGCAATCCAAATCTTTATCCTACAGGGCCCTAACTGATCTGGCCCCAGCCTCCCTCTCTCACCTTTTCTCTTTCCACTTTTCCCTCTAGATCAGTGGTCCCTAATCTTTTTGGCACCAGGGACCACCTTCATGGAAGATGCTCCTTCCATGGAAAGGCAGTGGGTAGGATCCCGGGATGACCCGAGTGCACCATTCATTGTGCAGTCAAACCTCTCTGCCAATGACAATCTGCACTTGCAGCCGCTCCCCAGCGCCTGCACCACTGCCCCAGCTGCAGCACAGATCATCAGGCACCAGACTCTCACACAGAGCGTGCAGCCTAAATCCCTCGCATGCACAATCCACAGTAGGGTCCATGCTTCTATGAGAGTCCAATGCCACCCAGACAGGAGGCGAAGCCCACACAGTGATGCAAACACAGATGAAGCCTTGCTTGCCCGTCCCCCAGTAGGCCACCAAATGGCACCGGTCTGCAGCCAGGGTTGGGGACCACGGCTATAGATCCACTGCTCTTCTTTCTGTTCTGTGAATACATCAACCTCTTTCTTCCATCAGAAACTCTGTATATACTTTTCTATCTGCCTGGAATGTTCATTTTCCCAGTTACACACCCAGCACTTTCTGTTCCTTTAACTTTTAGCTTATGGAAACCTCTTCAGAGAAGTCTGTCCTAAAGTGGGCTACCCTTCACACTATTCTCTTTATCAGTTTGTATTATTCTTTTCTAGAACATTTTGCAACTTGAGGTTATTTTCTTTGTTTGCCTGTTCACTTGTTTGTCCTTGCTCTCTCTCAAACCTTGAGAGAAACACCAAGATAGTCTCTAATCTTGTTCATCACTGTACCCTAGTACCTGACACTTGGGGACTCAATGTATTTTTGTTGAACAAATGCTTATAATGCAATTTAATTTGATATATAAACATATAAAAAGTATACAAATGAACAAGGCAACAGAGAATTAAGTCTAAAAAGATGATTAGCTAATATTCATTTAAATGACAAAAATGAAGTATTCTTTAAAACACTTAATTTTACATGTAGTTCCATGGTATTTTTTTCTAAAAGCTCAGCAAGAAAAAACAGAATATAGAATATAGAATACTGAAGTAAAATTTATAAATAGAAAAGTTAAGAAAGAAAACAAGAACCACAATTTGGGAGCTGTATTTTGCTAGTAATACTTAAGTACTCCTTTTTCCTAATACTAAAAATAAATCAATAGATTCAGTAATCTATTTATTTAAGTAATTAAGTACAAACTAGTTGAATAAACTAATATATCATTCATTTTAATATGTTGAAAGCTTAAAATAAAATCTACCCACATACCTATAAATTCAGGTATAATTATAAAATTTTACCAGAATCTGTGCATCCTGCAACTGTCGACACTGCACATGAAGAACAAATGGTTCAAATTTCAAAACTGCATCACCATTTGCTTTCTTCAGAGCCACAATCTAAATAAACAAAGTGATAATATCAGATACAACTGTAAGATTCTGTCCTTTGGAGACCCTTTACCCCATGCATAACTTCAGTTTTTCTTAGAAACTTTCAGACTCTGCAATAACTTTCCCCTCTGCTTTCTTGGCCCTCTTTTCACCCAGAACTTATTAATTTTCTTGTTTTCTTAAAAGACTCCAATTAGTTCTCCCATAAACATTCTATATCATTTTTTCCAACTATAATTGTACCATGAAAAAATAAACTAATACTCTATTTAATTCCATAACAGACTTTTCATTAAGGGATGTGGTATATAAAAACTGTACTAGGAGGACTGTTTAAATTCTTTGTTGTTAGATTGAAATAGAGACACGTGTAATGTGACAGAAGGGTCCGAGTGCAACCTGACATCTTGTTTCCAGGAAGGCTCCTGTCCCGAGCACCAGTGCTTACCAGGAGCCCCAGAAAGCTCAGAAATCACACTGCATGCAAAGAGTTCAAAGCACACCAGAATATTCCTGTTCCCTCTGTGTTGGGCACACATTAACTTTCCTTGGAACGGCTTAGCTATGTGTGAGTCCTTGAGCATGTCCCCATCTTTCTGTATTTCACAACCCATGGAGCAATGGTTGGGGTCCGTCTATTACAGAACAAAGTGGGGTGCATGCGGCTACACTGCCCTTGTCAGCTGCAGAATGGAACTGAACCATGGGGACTGACACATTGCAAAGGGCCGGATCTTGTGTATAGCATTCCTCCTCTTGCTGTAAATAAACATTACACCACTTGAGCCTAGTGTGCATATTATCTGTTCTTAGCAACCTTGAGTCATGTACTGGCTGCTTCCCTGAATGGCACTTACCTGTCTTTTGACCTTGGCTGCACTCATGTTATACAGTCTATGCTGTAGCAGTCTGACCACCTAGTGAAACGTGTAATATTATGTCTGGGCTAGAATTTATACAAGACAGTTATTATTTCTGTCTGCCCAGCATCCCTGGGCAGCACCCTCCCTCCTTCACACCATTTGATACTGGCAGGCCTGTCAATCGTAACGCTGTCACTCATCACTCTCCCTATCAGAGTATCAGAGGTGCCAAGTGCCTATCTATATTTGATCACAAATATTACCCCATTCCACTGGCAAAAATAATTGACCTAAGAAGGATAGCACCTAAGCCAAGCAGGACAACTCAGAGTCCTTCTCTAGGACTGATAAATGAATCTTTGGAAAAGGAAATCTTTTCCTGCTGGGGTTGCTGGCAGCTATCATTCCTGCCACAAAGAAGATCAAAATAGAAGCAAACTGCAGAGAGCCACTACCCAAAGATGGAGCTAGAGTGAGTACTCTGAAGACAACATTTGAGCACCTGAATCAGCAATGCCTGATTCTAGCTCCACCCTGTCCTTTCTAGTTAAATGAACTGTCATTTCTGCTTAAGACAGAATTGAATTTCTACATTCACTAGGGAGGAAAAGTGCCTGGCTAATACAAACTTGCATGAATTCATCTAAACGCTTTAATTTAGGAAACTAAATAGCCCAGGACAGATATGAAGATTTTCAAGAAGCAATCCAGGTAAGTAATGTGTAATTTATTTACATCAGTAAAGCTGGTAACACATAGATAGTGCTAATCCCCTTCTCCTTTTATAATTTGTTCCAGGTTACAGGGTTATCAAATGCAGAATTGAAATTCAAAATTTGGATCCAGTATGTGCCCAACGTCTATGAACTTTCTGCTATGTCCAAGAAGATGTGTTTTGTTGAGCAGCAGTAAGTAATGTTTATATACATATTTCTATTGCCACACTTTTATCTCCTACAACCCCAAAAGCCACAGTAATGAAAACTCTCTAGGCTTTATAATCTTCAGCCATTTTAATTATTCATATAAATCACCTTGAATTTTCTGTTCTTTTCATATGTATTGAAAGTAACTGTGAATTTAAAAGTTTATTTGTAAATTTATATATAAAAACTTACCACATCATCTTTTACACAAGGTTTGTGTGTAACCAGTAGCCAGCAACAGTTTTGTTTCTGAACCTCAAAACCATTTATACCCTAAAATAACAAATAACATAATTCAATTTAATCATATAATATTTACAAAAATAATATATAAATGTACAGCATATTGTGGGCTTTCTTTAATAATATCAAAGTGTGACTTTAAGTATTACTGAAAACAATTCAATGTTTCCGGGTAAAGTTAACCCAAAACAAAAATGAATGCAAATAACTTGAGATAGAAAACAAATGGTTTGAAAGGTAAAGGTACTTAATATTTTCTGAAATATGGTCATGATTTTATGAGAAGGGATTACTACAAGTGGTAATAGTAGGAGCACTTAAGTTGTTCTCTAGCAGTTTTATTTGGCTAGCACATTATTAAAAAAAAAGAATTCTAATTTCTTTTGTAGGACAGCACTTTCCCAATCCCACACAAGATCTACCACTCTTTATTTCTACCTGTGTTCTTTACTCTTTTAAAATAATATCTCCCTCTTCTCTATGGGCATAAATTTGTGACCCCTGGATAAGACTTTATGCAGTCCCAAAGGGTAAGTGAAGACTAAAAGGTCAAAGTTTCAAGAAAGCAAACATTTTAACGTTCACTTAAACTGGACAAGTGTTGATTTGCAAAGTTTGATTAAGTACTTTGGGTATACACAGAGTACCATCAAGGACACTGGAAATAGGATGCAGGAAACCACATGGACAGAAATCACTATACTTCTACAAAGTAACTATACAGTGGGTCCAAAGGAGACTCTGCTGTCTTGCTTTAGAGCCAGGAAAAGCTGTGCATGTCCTGAATAACTTGTTTTTATTATAAGACTTTGAGGACATATATCTGATCTTGGGCTGGCTGCTCTAAATCTCAGAGCCAAATGTGTAGTCCACCTTTAACAAGTTTATGGGATCAAATAATATGATTTGGGAACTAATGCCATCACTAACTTCATCATATCTATATTGCCTTTCTCCAGATTTTTCCACTTTTTATTTTTTCCTGTGTTGCCTTTTTGTAAGTTGCTCCAAGTCCATACTGAAATTAAGGCAGAGTAAAAATAAATATATGGTATAAGATAATAAGTACAATGAAAAGTGGTTCATAGAAAGTCCTAAACCAGTTCAGAAGTAGTCATTACTTCGAAGTGGGTAGTATGTGCTTAGGTGTTTGTGTTCAGGTGGGAGAGGAGAGTTTGGGGAGTCCTGTCTCAGATAGGCAGAGATGGAGGAAACATTTCAGGGGAAAAAAAAATACATGAGCAAAACCAAGTAAATACAAGATGAGAAAGAGAATAGTTCAGTTTTGGTAACTAGCTAAAGATGAAGAGAAGTATTGCAAAAGGGGGTTGAAAAGTATACTAGAGTAAGGGTTTGGATTTTCTGATGTAGAAAAATGTTTAATAAAAGGTTTCAGCATAGGTAATCGACAAAAATTTAGAAAGATGAGTCTATTAACAGTGTGTAACATGGTTTGGAGACAAGAGATTGGTAATTAATTGACCAATTAGGAAACCGCTGCAAAAATCCAGGTGAGATACGGTAGTAGAAATGGGGCAAGTGAGAGTGTGTGGGCAAAGGTGCCAGTATTCAGAGGGTAATGCAAGCAATATCAAAATGAACAGGCCCTGCAAATGATCAGTCGATAATGGACTTAAACAATGATCCTAGGAATGTGCTGTCTTTCCATGCTCTGAATCCAATACTACTACTAAAATCAATACACAGCCAACATTTAGAGCACACTTAACATGGGCCATTTAACGATGTTAAATGTTTCAAATAAATTATCCCATTTCATCCACACAAAATCTTTATGAAGCAGATACTCTTTATTATCCTCAGTTCATGGAACAGGAAGGGGCTGAGTTTAGATAACTTTCCTAAGTTCATATAACCAATAATGCTGATAACTGATTTTAAACCTAGTAGTACTACTCCAAAGCCTGAGGGCTTGACCCTGATATCATCATACTAGAGTAGCCTCCCTTTATGCTCAGGGGGTATGCTCCAAGACCCCAGTGGACGCTTGAAACTTTGGATGTACTAATTTCTTTTTCCTTCTTCACAATTTCACATATAGAAGATTCGTTCTTACTGTATATCTTAGCAACCTCAGCACATAAGTTCTTTTTGTTTCCTTATTAAGTCAAGAACTTTCACCTTTTCATTTAAAGGAATCACTATATGGCTTCTCTTTGTCATACTTGAATTGCCAGCTTACTACTCTTGCAACTTGGGGCCATTATTTGGTAAAATAAAGGTTACTTGAACCCAAATACTGTGATACCATGACAGTAGGTCTGACATCTGACATGGCTACTAAGTGACAAAGGGGTAGAGGGAGTGTAGACAGCCTGGATACTCTAGACAAACGGATGATTCATGTCCAGGGCCAGAAGGAGCAGGATAGCACTAGATTTTGTCACGTTACTCAGAATGTTGCATAATTTAAAAGTTATGAATTGTTTATTTCTGGAACTTCCCATGTAACATTTTCACACTGCTGTTTGACCTTGGGTAACTGAAACTAGGAATAAAGGGGTACTGCTTGTACAGATGCTCCTCAACTTATGATGGGGCCACATGCAGACAAATTCATCGTAAGTCGAAAATATCATCTCAAAATGCACTTATTACCCCGATAAAGCCATCATAAAGTTGAAAAATCACAAGCCTAGCCAGCATAGTTACATACTATTGTACTTACCACTATGTAAAAGCTACCAGAGCTGTAATAATGGTGTGGTCCACTAGGAGGCAGATGAACTCCTTAGACCCAGTGATGTGCAATCAAGCAATAACAATGATTTGGCAGACACGCTAGGGTAGAAAATCTTTAACTTCCCTTAGTAGTCATAAAATCCGATTTTCTAACCCTTGCCACACAAGGTAGTTCTCAGGCCAGCAGTCTCAACATGACGTGGGGACATGTTAGAAATACACAGTATCAGGCCCCACTCCAGACCTGCAGAATCAGAATCTAAACATTGTAAAAAATCCCCAGCTGAACAGACATGTTAAACTTTTAGAAACACTAGTTTCATTCCCCTTCTAAATTTCATATATATCGAAACAGACCACACACTAGAGTGGACAAATGGGCTGTACTGGGTACTGCACTGAGTGGGCACACGGCTCTTAAAGTCTGGGACTAGAGGGAGGCGCTGGAAGTGCACAAAGGGGTCTCACCCCGTCTAGGAGGAGGATGCGGCCAGCGCAGGAGCTGGTGGTGAAAAACTGTTCTTGCGCGTTCAGGACCTGCACAAGCTCTACCACATCCTCGTCTACACTGCCCTTCCGGCTTAGGTCCGCTTTGCTCAGACTCTGCGACTTCCATCTCCTGAACTCTGCGCTGCGATCCACAGATGAGGGATTTAGGGTCTGCATTCTCCACCTTCACGTTAGCCTCGCTTCTCCCTGGGGGCAGCCATGTTGGAGCGGGCGGCGGCCGAAGAGGCCCAAACTTCCTCGTCCTTCCGAGCTCGAGAGATTATTGTGCTCACTCCTAGGGGCGGGGAGAGGCGCGCGGGGGAGGCGGAGCCTGCTAAAGTTGGAGGCTGCCTAGCTAGCTGGTCGCCTGGGGAATCTTAAGGAGTTCTTGCAAATTTTGCTTCCCGTTCCAAAGCGCGGTAAGTGGTTTTAAAAGAGCTCCTTAGTTGTTGGGGCAGCGAATCTCCCCGCCGCTCTTCCAAGTGGAACCGAGCTTGGTGTGGGCTGCACTCCTTTCCTGCCCACAGCCGGCGCGTAAGGAGTTCGCGACCGCAGCCCTTCCCCTCTGGGGGCTGCAGTTCCCTTCTGTAAAACACCTGGGGAGTTTCACCTGTTGGTCCTGGGCTCCTAGTCCTGGTTTCCAGTGGGATCCGCGCTTCGGCCAGCACGCCACGGGGTGCCAGTGGGCACTCCCCGCCCGCCACCCGCTAGGTTTTCCCCGCGGCCAGCGCTCCAGACTGCCGGGCCTGTCCACGGCCCAGCTGAGCGAGATTTCTCCCCTTAGGTTCCTGCACCTGCAGGTTTCTCAGACTCTTTCCGCCCGGCCTTCCTCCAGGTTCGCCATCAGGGTAGCAGTCTTATTTTTGGAGAGAAATGTATAGTTTTGTTGACCCTGTGGGCCCCATCTAGAACATGAAAAAAAAAAACAAACAAAACAAAAATTACAAAAGACCCTGTTAACATATCGTTGGGTGTTTACAGAGTTTCTAGAGAGAGACTCAGTTACTAAGGCTAAAGTTTGGACAGCTTGTCCACAGCTAAGGGAAAATGGATGTGCACTGAGATTCAGACCAGGGAAGTAACCTGACGAGGCCACACAGCCAGGAAAAGGCTTCTCTTTGCCCACTTATAATTTTTTTTTCTTTTTTGCATGCCCAGGTTAATAAGAATAAACCATATGCTTACATGAGTCATTCTTGATTAACAGCAGCACATTGTGTAATGATTGATTCTCTTGCCAAGTTTTCATTAAAAGATTTTGTTTTTGCCAGAAATTCTTAATTAATTTTGCTTATGCTCTTATAATGTGCTTTTGCCCTGGCTCTGTGGATTGATCTGTTCATTCTATGTTAAAATATACTTCTAACATTTTCTCCATCCCTTAAATTTTCATTTAAATCAAATGGACTCAAGCATACCCTGGGAAAGATAGATGACCGAGGAAGAATTTTAGATTTTGTATTTCTTGGATTTATAAAGTATAGTTTATACTATTTCGGCAGTATTTTGGAGATAAAAGGTAAAACCAAAAATTAACCCAGCGTACTCTAAATAATTTTTTAAAGTTTTATATATGATATAAACTTTTTAAGGTAGAAAGGCTTGTTTAAAGCACAGTTTAATTAAAACAGACAAGCAATGGACAGGCCTACCTTGTCCATTGTGAGACCACAAATGATTTAGTCTGAATAACATCGAGCTTACTGTATAATAGGCCTGCTGTGAAGGACTCTGCCTGTGTTGTTGCAGTTAATCTCCAGAAGGATCCTATGCTAGGGAGTGCCATCCCCTAGGATCCCCTCTTATCTTATAGATAAGAAAAGTATTAATTTTCCATCCAAGTTGCTACAAAAGAAAAAAAAAAAAAAAGGAAAGTATTTTCCTAACAGAATCATGTTCTTTGTATTTCTACTACATTCTTTGACTTATGGGCATTTGAGAAATTCCAAACTCTTAGCAGATGCCTTTATCATAAAATATATGATTATACCTGCAGGTTAGTTCGATTTTACATTTCTGGCCCAATCTGTCTCACTGTTATTATTATAAAGTTTATTTCTAAGAAATTAAGGGTTCTCTCCGCCAGCATTTCGAAGGATAAAATAAAAAGGATTGTGAAGTAAGTTTAAAAAATTTTTTTAAAAAAATCAACTAACAACATTTAAGTATATGATCTGGGTTCTAGCTTAGCTTCTGTGTGACCCTTAACTTCTTGTGATGTTTTAAGATGGATGGTAATTTTATTTTTTACTTCTGCATAAAATAACAGTTTTAATAACTGTTGCTTTTTACCTGGTATGAAAAGTGGAGGTGAAAGACTCATGGTTTTTAGAAGAAATCAGGTATTACAGGGGTTTAAGAATTCTCTTTTTTTTTTTTTTTTTTTTTTTTTTTTGAGACAGAGTCTCGCTTTGTTGCTCAGGCTAGAGTGAGTGCCGTGGCGTCAGCCTAGCTCACAGCAACCTCGAACTCCTGGGGTCAAGCAATCCTGCTGCCTCAGCCTCCCGGGAAGCTGGGACTATAGGCATGCGCCACCATGCCTGGCTAATTTTTTTTCCTCTGTATATTAGTTGGCCAATTAATTTCTTTCTATTTAGAGTAGAGACGGGGTCTCGCTCTTACTCAGGCTGGTTTCGAACTCCTGACCTCGAGCAATCTGCCCGCCTCGGCCTCCCAGAGTGCTAGGATTATAGGCGTGAGGCACCGTGCCCAGCCTAAGAATTATCTTAATTGCTATTAGTATGCCACATTATTTTATTCTTTTTATAATTCCCTTTGACATAGCACTTGTGTTGTGAAACAGATGATGATCCTGTGGGTAGTTGAGTTCAAAGGTCATAAGTACAGATTGGAGCCTTATCAATCAGAATGGGAAAGCTCAGTGGGAAATAAGATCAACAGCAGCAAAGTAGAAGATAGTGCTGTCAAGGTCATGCCCCTTCTCTTTACCAGCTGGGTAGTAAAATGTGGTAGAACTGGGTAAGGCAAGTGGTCTTCCAAATCCAGTATTAAAGTTGAGACTCCTTCCTTTCTCCCAACTTAGTCAATGCCAAGCTGTAGGGGAAAAATATATGTGTTAGATACAGGATACAGATCCTGTTTCAGAATAATTTTGCTTTTATTATCGCTCCAGTTTTTTAAAGGTAATAGTGATGTCTATTGGTGGAAAGATAGGTGCCAGTGTTTGAAAGAAAGAAATCAGTAGGAAATAAGAAGATATTAAAAATGGAAAAAGAGCTAAGCATCTTACATTGTGTGTGTGTGAGAGTGAGAACTGGGGGTGGGTGGGGTGGGGAATTTTTTCTTTGCCCTTTGTGTTCTCTGGGTTTGGCACAGTGCCTCAGATACAGTTAATGTTCAGAAAATACATATTGAATGAATAACAACCAATGTTTGGTGTTAATGTTTTGTTTTAATGATTATCTGGACCGAATTCTTTCAGGGTTATAGAAGATGGTCATAGAATTATAGAATGAAGTATATTTTTATGAATAAGAAATTGAAAAGAAGAACAGAAGGGAAGAAATAATGCTGTCTACTACATACAGCTGCCAAGTTCTGTGCTTAATGTTTGCGGTGCTTCCAGCACATGCCTCTAGTAACTCTGAGTGAGAGGCCAGTTTTCAGATGAGGAAACTGAGGCTCTAAAATTGACTGCCTTGCCCAAGATTATGTGATAGAGCTGGGATTCATAGCTAGCGCTGTCATACTCCAAAGCCCACACTCTTTCCATAATACCATGTTGAAAACAAACAAGAAAAAAGCAAAAAGCTGTGTTCTTATTTCCACCATGGAAACCTTTGATTTGGGCAACCCTTTCTTTTTCTTTTTCAATTTTCTTTATACTTGTACTTTTTCATCTAAGAAAATACCTGAATAGAAGTACAGTGCTGGATAGGACTGGGCTGCCTTTTCCTGGTCTGTCACTCTGACAGACAGATCGTCTCCCCCTCAGAGACTGCCTGCCTGTTGGTTTATGCCCTCACTGGCTTCTGCCCCCTTTTGTTTTCCTAAGCACTGCCCTTCCGGATGTATCATTGCTAAACAACCTTTGGAAATGTCACTTTTCTTCTTTGTGCTAGGCACTGTATTAAATCATTTTAACTTTAAGGGTTTTAAAATGACATAAACTTTTGATTAATTATATCAAGAACTTTCCATTGATAACACCACCAAAATGCTTTTTGATTTCTCCCCTGTCATAAAATGACATTTTATAGCTGGTATGGGCTCTGTTCTGGATAGTCCTATGCTAAGCTCTGATACAGTAAAAGCTTGAATTCTTTTATCTCCAGTGCTGCTTTCTGGAACTCTTTCTTATGTTTAAAGTGCTCATGGTTGAGGAAGATGTTTTACATGGTGGCGGAATCTAACAATATTTGATTTGGTTAATTTCAATAAAGTATAGTAACCTACAAATAAAATTATGGGGATATAGTCAAAACCCTCTCATTAAATATTTACAGGTACAAAAGCCTTTCCAAAGTTGTATAATTTTATATACAAATGTTCTTTGCCCTTTTTTAGAGTTTATTTTAACTCTTGGGTTTTCTCTTCAGTTTAATATTAACCGTGGTAGGACAGAAAGGCTAACTGAGCCCTTCTAATTGATAAAAGATTGCACACTGAGCAGTGTTTTTAGTTTTTAATGTTGTTCTCCTTTTATTAAAATGAATGAACTGCATAAAGCCGAGTGTTTCAACATTGATAAGTCCAAAACTTAATGCTGAAAGGAAAAAGCAAATTACAGAATTAAGTACAGTATGATCCAACGTAAATAAAGTTTGAACATATACAAAACAATATTACATGTTGTTTACTAATGTGTACACATGTAGTAGTGATATAAAATGCTTGGGAATGATGAACACTGCATTTATGGTTATAGTCACATCTTAAAAGGGTGGGCCAGAAATGGGTTTGGGCATGGATGGAAGAGGCTTCAATTAAATCTAGAAAGTTTTAGATTTTTAAAGTGTTAAGATTTATTAAAACTATGTGTCAGGTAAATATGTTTATATTTCTCTATACTTGGAATATGTTTGGAATATTTCATAATCTAACAAAACGAGATCTTTTCATCTAATGTTAATAAAAATTAGCTTCTAAAATTTCCAAGATGTTGCAACCCACGGTTACACAAAAGAAAACCTTAGATATGGTATCATGCTATGTCTGTCCAGATGTTTTTGTTTCCATGTTTGATTCCCTTGTTGAAGGCACTGAATCCCTATAGGATGTCATTTGAAGTATGAAAGGTCCTTAAACATGAAATGCAATCAGTAGTAAGCTCATGATTTCAATTGTTATTTGAAAAATTATTTGATCTGCTTCCTCCAGGGGTAAAAACATACTAATAGCCTGGGTATACAACAATACATTACTTTTTTTTTTTTCCTTAGTTTCTAGATCACCGTGATGACTCCACAGAAGTTGATGAGAGCTGTTAGAGTTTTTCAGTTTGGTGGACCAGAAGTGCTGAAACTCCAGTCAGATGTTGCAGTACCCATTCCAAAAGACTCTGAGGTGGAAATAATTGCTTTACTTAGGCCATAATTACACCAAGAGTGAGTCTTTCACACATCATTAATGTTCAAAATAAATAGACTCACAATGATTTTTGAAGACACTGAATTAGGGCAAAATTTATAGTATTTATTTGTATGAATTATGACAAAGAACATAAATCTGATAATTAGTGAAGTAGACATATGAAAAGCAATACCCTCTGGTTATAAGGAAATTTTTGAAGTAGAGAATCATCTATGAAGTGTAATAATTGGATTTTTCTGAATGGAGTCATAAGTAATTTTTAATAAGTTATTCTTTTATAAACTTTCATGATTTTTATTTTGTGCATGGTGGGAAAACAAATTTCTGCATTCATACTTTTTTATGTATGAGAATTTAAGTGTAGAGTTTAATCATCTCCAATAACTTTAACAATATACTTTTGATTTAAAATTATGCATTTTTATTTACTATACCTTCTATGGCTCCCAAGTCTAATTTCCTTAGCAAGCATTATGAGAGTTTTTACAATTTGGCTGTAACCTATCTTTACAGATTTATTTCTTATCACTCCCTCTCAGTATAGAGTATATAGTGCTGTAAAAACATCAAACTTTATCCGTTTTTCCCCAAGAGGCCCTTTCATTCCTCTGTCTTTGTACATACTATTTCTTTTATCTGAAATATCCCTTTTCTCCCATTCCTGAAGAATTATTACTCATCTTTTAAAGCCTAGCTCCAATACCACTTGTAAGGCCTTCCCTTACTCTTGTACCAGAGGTAATCATTGTGTATTAATTAAGGTAAAGTCAGCCCCAGTAATAGATGTAACCTTAAAATCACAGTGCTTCAACAATAGAAAATTATTCTCATTCACTAAATTCAAAACTTCTAAAATGTTGGTAGGTAGCTGTCCTCCAGCAGTGACTTAGCCATCCATCATGTGGCTCTACTACCTTCAACCCCTGTCTTCCAAGGTCTCCATGGAAGAGGAAAAGCACAGTGTGGATTTCCTAGGAAAGTTTCTATGGGCCAGGCCTGCAAGTGGCTGCCATCACTTTTGCTCACATTGCGTGGCTAGAACTCAGTTATTTGGCTACTCCTAACCGTGAAGGAAGCCAGGAGATACTGCTCTTCCTGTGTACCCAGGAGGAGGAGGAAGTGGGTTCGATAAACACACAGAGGTCTCTGTCACACGTCCCTTAAGTATTTCTTCCACTATTTTCCCAGAATGTTTTTAATACAGCACATAAGCCATTCTGTCTTATTTATGTAGATATTGGTTTGCAAAACTACAGTGTGAGCTGTTGAAGGCAAGGACTTATTTGTTTTGTTTTTTCTCCATTTTCATAGCTCCCATAATCAGCACCCTCCTGGCATAATGCTGCACGATTGCCTAACTGCTCTGTGCGAACTAAAATACGTTGTCATCACAGGTTCTAATCAAGGTCCACGCGTGTGGTGTCAACCCCGTGGAGACATACATTCGCTCTGGTACTTACAGTAGAAAACCAGCCTTACCTTATACTCCTGGCTCAGACGTGGCTGGAGTAATAGAAGCTGTTGGAGATAATGTATCTGCTTTCAAGGTATTACATTTTTATTTATTTCTATTTCGGCTTAATATTTTTTACTTGAAATATTTGAACATAGCTTTAAAATGTCTCTGTATTTAAGGTTTTAAAGGGACCTACTACACAGTTTCTACCACTTGGGGGACTCCTCTAGTCAAAAAAGAAATTACTTTTTTCCAGAGGCCTTATTTGTTTGCATTGTTGGGAAGAGATGCTGGGTAATTTCTGTGTCTTCATGTCCCCACAGAATGAACTGTGATCTTTTTGATTTAATAGAACCATATATGGTAAGAAAACAAACAAATTATACTACTTCCTAACTCTTGATAATACATTAGCCGACATAATTTTTAATTCCTTTTATTAATTTAGCTTCATAAAATAAAGGGGAAATTAATCCTTTTGAGGCATAAGTAAAATATGAAAAAAATGCAAGGTCACTTACAGTTTCGGAGCTCTGACTCAGACCAAGGTCAATGAAAGTGTTATGATCAGGGCTTTTGTTATCTGTATGCCAAGAGACATAAAACACACAGTATATTCATAGTATGCTCATGTCCTAGCATCTTTCCTCATAATAACTTGACCTGCTCAACTTTGGCAGCACATTTGCCAAAATTGGGTTCAGTCAGAGAAAATTAACGTGCCCCTGTGAAGGAAGATGGGCAGATTCACACGGCTTTCCACTCCTCAGCCTGTGGCAACCTGGCTTCTGCCCCCAATCTCTCCACTGAAAGGATTCTTGCTGATGTCACTAATGGCCTCTATACTGCTGGAGTTAATGGGCCCTTTTATGTCATTATCTTTCTTGACTTCTCTGTGACATTTGACACTCTCAGCCACTTAACTTTTTCTTAAAAGAAAAAACAACTTTTTCTTCAGCTTCTGTGACATCTTCTCCCCTTCCTCTCTGGGCATCAGGTTTCAACACTCTTTTTCTGTGGATGTTCCTCAAGTGTTGGTGTCACTCAGGGCTCTTAGTCCCTAGTTAGACCTCTGCTTTCTGTACTCTGTACCCTTTTCATGCACTCCCTTAGTTTCCATCACCACATGTGCTAGCTTAGAATTTTCTGCCAAGCTCTGAATCTGTGATAGCCAAAACAGGAGTCTCTGGTCACATGTGGCAATTTAAAATTTAAATTAACTTAAATTTAAATTGAAAATTTAGTTCCTGAGTTGAAATCACATTTGCTTAGTTGCCCCCTGCCTCTAGTGGCTGCCCTGCTGGACAGAACATTTGCATTATCAGAGAGAGTTCTGCGGAAGAGCACTAGACCCACATGGTCAACCTCCAGGAATCTCTTAGTCAGTGTATCTAAAACTGACCTTATCCCTTCTTGCTGTAGACCCATTTCTCTCTTGTGTGACTGTTTTGGTGACTTGGGTTTGAGGCTTATCTCCTCACTCTCCCTTACTAGAACTGTTTTCTCTCTCCTCTTTCCATAACCACTGGTAGTTTAGTTTGGGTGATCTTACCTACTTAACTATTAATACACCCCTGACCTGGATTTTTATAATAGATACGTTAGGTTTTCGTCTGAAACTTGTCAGTTCTTGGTGCGCTCATGGCTGAAGAAAGACCAGACACACCAAAGTTAGGCAAGCACGAAATGAGGTTTATTGAGGAGAGAAAGATAGGATTATAGGGCAAGAGCAAGATGCAGGTTTACAGAGCATGGTACATACACCACAGATGACAACTGGACCCATTGTCACAGCAGGGCAAGCAAAAGGAAGGGCAAGGAGAGAGAGCTGGGATATGGTCTGCATCTTATAGTGCCTGGATAGGGAACCTTGTTGTGGTTCAGAGGTCACCATGGAACTACTTTAATTGGACAATTGGGAGTCACATGACCTGAGCCACATGTGGGTTCTAGGTCACTTTCCAGACTTTATGGTACCCATGCTGCTTGGCCTGTGGACTAGAGAGTCCTCTGCATGCCTTTGCAGCTGGCACGCCAAGTTCTGATTGGCAGATTCGTAGCGTATTCCCTCCTCCCCCAGGTATGGAGAATTAGGGTGGGGCAAGACCAAGATGGGGGCGACAGTACCCACTTTTGTCCCCAGGAGACCCAGAATCCCTCACTATCTACCTAACAGATACTTAACTTACTACCCTCTTTCCTTACCCCTGGAATCCATCCTTACTTTAGAATCATTTTCTAGAATGTAATTCTGACTGTTTTACACTTCTATTTTAATTCTTATATTAGTTCCTTGTAGCTTTCATGGAAACCTTTCAAATTCCTTATTGTTATGAAAGAATATTTCATACTCTCTCCTGCCTGTCTTTCCATTTTTATCTTCTGCTCCTTCTCACCTTGCAGTTTTTCTTTAGGAATAAACTGTTTGTCTTTCCTTGCACATCTCATGCTCTCTTATCTCTGTCTTTGTTCATAGTGGTTCATCTGCTTGGTAGAATTAACCTGAAGCTCATAAACATGGATTCAAGGAATTTCACACTTCAGCTTTAATTTGTTTCCATTTTGTCTCCTGAAACTATTACATACCATACATTAGACTACTTATTCATTGCATTGCAAATAAATGCTGATAATTTCTCAGTATTTATTCCTGCCCTTATTCCTTTGCTGACCTTGTTTCTTTCACCCAGTTCTAGTTTTTCAAAATCCTGTGCTATCCTTCAAGACCTACTTCAAATACAAGCTTGCCAATGAAGCTATCTTAATTTACTCAACTCAGAAGTAATTCCTTTCTTTTTCTTGTACCTGTCTTTGATGGCTCACCATGTTTGCGTTGCTTTATAATTATTTCTGTCCTTTTCTTCTCTCTCCTAAAGTTTAGGATGCTTGAAATTAAAGACAGTGTCTTGCTATTAATCTTCCTCACAGAACTCAAAGTAATTCTTTCCATATAGTGGATTCTTAGTAAATGTTTGAGTTATATTGAAATCAATTCAATGTATTCTTTAAATTGTAAAAACAAGATTAATCTTAACCTAGTCATCTTTGACCATTCGTAGGCAACACTATGAAGTGGTGATGCTTGTCTTTGACTCTTAGATGTTTTTTGAAATCTTTTTTGTCTCTATCCCACTGCACAGTGCTGTTACATTTTGAGATTTCTTTATTATAGGACTAATTAAAATACACTAAGCAGTCATTGCCTTAATATTTTGCCTATTCCAGGGAATATTTACTTATTTTCAAGAATGAGTTAGGGCAGGCAGTTGCAGTGGGCAGTCTAGTTTTCCCTAGCATGCAAATCGTGCGTTAGACCTAAGACGCCTGGCAAGTGTATACCTCAACCTCAGTCATGCATCTGATTCTCAGTAGCCACGGTCTAGTAGACATTTTGTGAGGGTTTAATGTGTTCCTGTGGCTGCCACCAGTGAGGAAGCCTGTCCTGGCCTATCCTGCCGTCAGGATCCTGGCATGGGTTCTTACTTTTGGGTGTGTACGTGAAAAATGCCGACAATGCAGGGGTGGGGAAATCCATAGAAAGGATTTACAAACAGGTGTTTGGTATGTGGAGGAAACATTTTATTTGTTCTCCCTAGTATTGGGGGCAAAAAGTAATAGTTTGTATTGAGTGCCATTTACTGACTGCTTTATCTGAGAAAATTACTGAACTTCTTTGTCCCTCAATTTCTTCATCTGTGTAGTGGGATTAATCTAAAGTGTAGATAATAAAAGTGCCCCTCTCATAGGCTGTTGTGTAGATCAAATTAGATAATACTCTAGAGATACTTAATGCAGTGCCTGGCATAGTAAGCTATCAATAAAAGTGAGTTATCAGCATTATTATTATGCCATCTGAAGGGTTCTCTTATTTTTCCTGTTTAATTTTTCTTACCATTGGTTCCCATTAATAAAACATCTAAAAATGTTCAGCATTTTAAAGTTATTTTTATGAGACCCTAAGATGTAGAATGCAGTATGTAAATGCTTATTTCTTATTATAAAGGTTGCGTTAGAAAGGATTGCACCGATTTCAACATAATTTTTAAGCCCCGATGCATTTATTAATTTATCTCTTCCTCTAGAAAGGTGACAGAGTTTTCACTACCGGCACGATCTCTGGGGGCTATGCAGAGTACGCTCTTGCAGCAGATCACACAGTTTACAAACTGCCTGAAAAACTGGACTTTAAACAAGGAGCTGCCATCGGCATCCCATATTTTAGTGCTTATCGAGCTCTGATCCACAGGTAAAATAACACACTCTGTCAGGTTTATAGCCAACACCAAAGAAGGTCTTAATTGCCTTCCTCTCTACCATCATCCATTCATCCGTCTGTTATTTTTGGTTACTGGTTACTTACCATTAAACATTTATGAAGTGGAAACTGTGCTAATTTGGAGGATCATACTAATCACTGAGGATACAAAGAAGAGCAAACACTGTCTTCAAGATGCTCCCAGTCTATTAAGGGAAATAGAAATAGGAGTAATAATATTTACAGAGTATGTGGAAAGTACAGTGGCAGAGATATACATAGGGATTTATGGGATCATAAGGGTTGTACCTGTGGTGATCAGGTATAAGACCTGGATTGTTCTAAAGCCATGTTTCAAAAATCTTATTACCCATTAGAATCATCTGGGCAGCAAGTTAAAAGTACAATGTGAGGTCCTGCTCCCGGGCCCACTGGCATCTGACATCATGACTGGCATCTGACATCATGACTGGCATCTGACAATCTATAATTGTATTTTAGTCAAATCCACAAAGTATTTGAAAAGATTAGAGGGCATTCCCCTGGGGAAGGATACCTGGGAGGGGAGGGGACATTCTAGACAATGGGAATAGCATGGCATATGGGGAAAAACAGCATGGTGTGTGGGGATTGCTATAGCAATTTGGTTTTGTTGGATAGAAGATTTTGTGGCAAAGAACAAGGTTGAAGCATAGTAATCTCTTAATAAATGTTAGCTGTCATCATCAAATAGGTAGGATTAAGGTTGTACAAAGCTAGATTATAGAGCTCACGCATTGTAAGGGGTTGGGGGTCATGAAATATATTTTTCAGAAGAGTGCTATTGTCACATTTGTGTTTTATTGAGATCACTTATCTGCTGTGTGAAGGGTAGATTTGAGGACAGGAATGGGTAGAGAGAGAGGAGCATCTTAGAGGAGTCTCTGCTAGATAAAACACTCATGGGCCAGAGCAAGGGTCATGATAGCAGAGGTGGAGAAGAAAGGCCAGCTGTTAATATTTAGTGTGGGTAAAGTGGGGAGTATTTGGTGATTGTTTGTAGGTAGAGACTGAGTGAGGAGAGTTTGAAAGTACTTATGGCTTTCTAGCTTGAGTCCTGTTTAACTATGACAAAGAAAAGGGGGAAAAAGTTTCAAAGGGAAGCTGTATTTAGTTTTGGACTAGAAATTGTGAGAAAGAAGTCTAGTAGCCTGCTGGATAAAAGAATCTGAAGCTTGAAGGCCAGAGATATAAGTTTGGGGATATCAGCATGTAGGTGACAGTTTACAAGATGAAAAGTGATTGAAATCCCTGTGGGAGTGACAAGAGTGCTGAAATGAGAATAGAACCCTAGTGAACATCAGCATTTAAGAGTGTAGTCAGAGGAAGGGGTTGAAGTCCTAAGAGAACCAGAGGAGTGGATCCCAAGGCCAGGAGTATCTAGAGGTAATGGTATCCATTAAAGCTCCATTAAGTATGTGGGCTTTGAAAACAGAAAGACCTGGGCTACACTAATATCTTCACCTAGTACTAGCCATATGACCTTGGTCAAGTTACTTCTCCATCTCAGCTGCAGTTTACTGATTTGAAAACCTTAGATAATAACAGCACCTACCTCCTAGGGGTGTGGTAAGAATTACATGAGGCACTGTTTATAAAGTTCTTAGTATGGCAGAGGCACAGAGTACGTGTGCAGTCAATGGTGGTAGTGTTAGGAGAAGTGGTGGATATTGCCACTAAGAAGGGAGGCCAGTCGTCAAATGCAGAAGTGAGGTCTGTTCAGAAAAAATAACAGTTGGGATTAGCAATTAAGAGATCATTGGTGACTTTATTCAGCTCCTTTTCAGTAGGGTGGTGGGACAGAGGCTTAATTGAGCAGATTGTGAAAGGAACAGGAAATCAGTTCCTTGAATGGAGACTACTCTTTTAAAAAATGGAGGAGACAGGAAGGAGAGAGTGGAAGGTTACTTGAGAAGAGTATGGGGATAAAAGGGAATTTTTAAGGATAGATAAGACTTGGACGTGTTTGTAGCTAAGAAAGGATCTAGCAGAGAGGGAGGAGTGGCAGGTAAAACAGGATCCCTTATAAGGCAAGATGGAAAGGATTTAGGACGTGAATTATGGTTGGCTTCCAGTATCTAAAGGACAGCTCATCCATAAAACCTAAAAGGGATAAAGAAGGCATAATTACAAAGTCTGTGAGTACGGAAGTGGCATATTGAGGGAGCTTTTATGTGATTACCTCACTTTTCATAATTAAGTAGGAGGCAAAGTGATCTTTCGAGTATCAAAATTGAAATGACTTCAAAATGAATGGTCATGTGATTTTCTTCTATAGTATTTAGACACTTGTATAAAATATCAAAGAAGGTAGATTTTAACATTAATCCAGGGCCTGAATATTGATGGCAAAATGGAATCATTCAGAAGAAATGAGAGCACTGAAGAGAGAGAGAGAGAACAAATGGACAGAAATGGAACAGTCTGTGATGTTGAAAGGTTTTGAGAGAATATGGGTTTACAGAATTAGGATAGGAAATTACTGTCATAAATATTGGTTATTGGTGTCTGATATTTCTCAGGTGGAATGGTTGCTGATGTTTTGTACCAAATCTAGCCTTAGGAAAGAGTGACTAGAGTGGAGGAGAATCCAGAAATTGTGATGTGATGCAAGATTTTCTTCCTGGCAAATGTTGAATCTCCTAGATTAGAGCTGGATTTGGGGTGGAAGAGAAAGCCTGTGTGCCAGGTACTGGAGTTTTCAGTGACTAGGAGACAGTAGGATACAGTGGAGCCCCTCCTGTGACCCCCAGAGGAAGACGACTGTGTTAGTCAGGGTTCTCCAGAGAAATAGAACCAAAAGGATGTGTGTGTGCGTGCGTGCGTGTGTGTGTGTGTGTATACACACCTGTATAGATAGATTCCTTTAAATCAATCAACTAATCTGTGCACACACATGCACACACAGATTGATTGATTTTCAAGAACTGGCTCATGAAACTGTGGAGGCTTGACAAGTCTAAAATCTGATGCGGTAAGTCAGCAGGCTGGAGACACAAGCAGGAGTTGCAGGTAAGCCCAAAGATAGTCTGCTGGCGGAATTGCCTCTTGCTTAGGGGAGGTCAGTATTTGTTCTGTGCAGGCCTTCAACTGATTAGATGAGGCCCACCCACAGTATAGAGGGTAATCTGCTTTACTCAAAATCTACCAATTTAAATGTTAATGTCATTCAAAAAATACCATCGCAGAAATTTCCAGAATGATGTGTGACCAACTATCAGGTACGTTGGCCCATTCGAGCTGACACATAAATTAACCATCACGATGACTCTGTGCAAGGACAGAAGGATTGTAGTAGTGGGGATTTAGGCGAGGGTTTTCCTGGAGTTCTCCACTCACCCCAGGCCTGGGGATTTAGGAGAATGTGTTATTAGTGTTTGAGGGGTTGTTTATAAGACTTTTTAAAAAAAATCATTGGGAAATGTTTCATGTCACATAGTTTAATGTTAATAATTCTATTCCCTTAACATTCATATTTTACTTTTTAAAATGTCAAAGTGTTTCGGTAATAGTTATCTCAGTTAATCATTCAAACCCTCAACTTAACTCATTTTCCTCAATCCCCTTAACTCCAAGCACGTGTTAGAGACAGGAAGCTTCATTTATTGCTCCTTATTGTCCTGTGTCAGCTGTTGGCACACAGCCATGAGCAGGACTCCGGGTTCCCGAGTTCTTACTGCCGTATTGAACGCAGTGTCTCTGCAGTGCGGCCACCCGACATGGCTCTAGGAAGTAAGACAGCCCCCCTGAGAATCAGATTGGCATCACACAGCGTCTGCTGGCTTGTGACATCAGCACTTGTCCATCTGGAATAGCAAAGCACCCCCCATTGTCTTGCTGCATGTTCCTTGTTTTCAGAATATAATAGAAAAGTGGTAGTATTAGCTGGAAGTAAAAATAATGTGTCATTTCACCAGAGGATCTGGACATTTTAGGGAGTGACATGGGAACCTTCGTGACAGGAGTTAATTGTATTTCTTACTCTTCCACCATTGCTGACTCAGCATTCCTTTCTACAATGGGAGCTTAGAAGCTGGTGCAGTGTAATGTTCAAAGGCCCATAGAGAAGTAAAAATATTTTTTTTTACCCCTGGTAAAATGTAGTCTAGCTGCTGTGTTTGCTTGGGCATTACTCTGGACCACTGAATAAAGACTGAGCTGTAATAAACCTGCTTTGAGACACTTTCTGTGTGAACGAGAGACTCCAGTTCCTCTAGGCTCAGCAGTTTCACTTAACTTAGCTGCCAGGACTGCAGCCTCTCAGAAGTAGCACCACGTTGTGATTCCAGCATCCAGCACAGTCCTGGCACACAAAGACTCCCAGTAAACATTTTTTGAAGAGATCAATGAATTGAAGGTGTTCTTTCATCTGAGGCTCTGAAGAGTCATTGTTTGATCCTGTGGAGCTTGGAGAATATTTTGGGCTGTATATCAGGATGCATTTGCTCTTTGGGCAAATGTTAGCTGGAGTAAGGGTAGAAATTCCTTAAAGATAATGAAAAACACTTGAGCTTAAGAAGCTTCAAAAAAATAAGGTGAGGAACCTTTGCTTTCTTTTGCAGTGCCCGTGCGAAAGCTGGAGAAACTGTTCTGGTTCATGGGGCTAGTGGAGGAGTAAGTATTTTTTAAAATTTATTTTTAAAAGAGCTTGGGTTTGTGAGTTTCGAAGTGTAGTTATTTAAGATGTTTTTAAAAGCCAAATTAATAAATACAGTCAAGGGTGCTTTTTTTCCTCTATGTAATAAAGCTTTTAAAAATTTGATCTTCTGAAGGTGATTCTTTGTCATTAGTTTAGCATTTCTTGGTGAATGAATTCAATAGAATACCCCATCAAGAATGTATGTACTGGGTTTTCTACCTGTATTGGGTGCGGAATAAGATAAACTGGCCTTTGTTTTTGCCTTCTAGTAGCATATGCTATAAGAATATTTATTTAGAATTTTAAACATTTCTTTAAGGTTGATATTAATTCCATATTCCCTTAGATAAGGAAACTAAGGCTCATTAAAGCTTTACCTGTGTTGCCCCAGACAGAACCGCAAAGCCACACTGTGAATTCTCGGTCCTTTCTATCTCCATTCCACTGCTTGCCTGCTGCGCTTTGATGACATTCATAGAGTGCACAGTATACAGCTGTGTCCTTAACACCACAGCCCATGGCTTAAAATGCTAATGGGGTGGGGGGAAGACTCAGAATTTATAAAATAAACCCTTCAGTGAAATCGCCCAATGCAGGGCTGTCAGAAACCTCTTCAAGAAACTGGCTGCCAATCTGTCTCTGAGGAGCTTAGAGGAAAAGTTAGAGCTCTGCGGTTGGAATTTAACAAGAAATCCACATGACCTCTATCCTGCAAGGAGAGGCTTTAGAAATTTTGGAGACAAGATTTCGAATTTTAAAAATAAAGGGCCTGGGGCTAGATGCTTACCTTGAGGAAGCTGGTTAACCCCTTCAGAGTGCTATGGAGTAGATTGAAAGAAATAACGTATTATTTGTCACATTATGTCCTGAATAATGAATGATATCCTGAAAATGTGAATTTACCTCTAAGAGTGGCCAGGAAATACAGAGAATTCAGTCCATTTTGTCTCTTTGTTTCTTTAGATAAATGAATCCCCAAGGTTTCATACCTAGCTTCCTACATACTTCAAATAGATAATTCTGAAGGATTTCACAGATCAGACTATTTCAAAACACTAAGATTGTCTTTATGGGGCTTGAGAAAATATGACAGATACCTTGTCTGAAACTCCCTTTGTTTAATTTCACTAGAAAGGCTATTTTTGGGTTAAATTAAATTTAACCCTAAATAACCAAAGAGTTGGTCAGACACATGCATTTATTTAAATTGCCCTAGCCTTCAGAGAGCTAACCTTGTGCTCTGTATAGAAGGGAACATTTTTAGTAGGGAGAAGAGAGGAGAGTTTAAAGAAAATCTCTTTGTATTCCTTTTACCCTCTTGTAAAAAGCCTAGTCGCTTCGCCATGATTTTTTTTTTTTAAAGGTAAAATCCACACTGTTCTCTGAGCTGGCTGAATTTGTTAAATCCTCAGCTGGCAGGGATAGGCTGGCAACCTGGTGTGTGAAGCGCTTCTGATCCTCCCTACCCTATCAGAGGGAAACAGAGTACGGGGCTTTGCCTTGCTTCTGTTTGTACTTTCTGTCCTCATTTAATTCAGATTCCTTTGGGATTATGTTGTGTATTTAAAATGGTGTGGAATTTATGAACACAGCTATTATCCAGATATTTTGATGGGAAGTGCTGTATTTTAGGGTTAGCAAAATAGGGACACATAAGAGTCCATAATCTATTGAAGGAGGATTGCTGGTGTAATTGTTGACAAGAATAGAATAAACAGTGCCTTTAAAAGAGGCTGTCCTTTTAAAGTAGTTAGAGCATAAGGAGATATATTTATTTTAATACATTAAATCTTTACTTTAAAATGTAGTTTTATTAGAGGCATGCTTTTTTTTAAAATTTGAAAATTAAAGCAGATAATCAATTATGCTCACCCCATAGCATGTTGTATTTTATCTCATTGGATGTCTCTGTCCTTCGTCACAGTGAGTTCCATGTACTTGTTTATTTGCTTTGGTTAAGTCAGACAAATCCCTGCCATAACTGTACTGAGTTCAGGCTCATCATTACCATATGCCATGCAATGTTTAAAGTCTGTTTCATGCCTGGGAGTCTGTGATTTTGCTACAATTTTAATTAGTTTCTATCATCATTTTTTTCATTTAATTCTTTTCTATCTCACCCAACCCAGTCATTCTTCTAACTCACTGGTTATCAATAGAGAGTGATTTTTACATCATTCCTCTTTCCCTTCGGGGACATTTGGCAATGTCTAGAGACACTTTGGGGCGTCACAACTGGGAAAGGAGGCTCTAGCATCTTGTGGGTAGACATTTTTCAATGCACAACCTAGTCCCCCAAAGAATTACCTGGCCCAGAATGCCAAGAGTACCAAGTTTGAGAAACTCTGGTCTAAATATATGTGGCACTTACCTGTACCATTCATTTGGCATGTAATCACACACATCTTTTCTAGTATTGTTATTTAAATATTTGCTCTTTTATATACATTCCTGAATTACTTCTATTTCTCTTTTGTACTAATAAGCACATTTATGTGGTATTCTAATTCTAGTGATTTCCTCCAGTTCCATGGCTTTAAATGCTATGTGTAAGATAGTGAATCTCAAATTTATATTTCCAACTCTGAACTCATTTGAGTCCATAACCATATTTAACAGATTACTCAACATCTTCATCTTGGTGAGTGCAGTGTGGCTCAGCATGTTCCAAGTGAATTCTTTTTTTTTTTTCTTCTTTTTTTTTTTATTTCAGCATATTATGGGGATACAAATGTTAAGACTACCTATATTGCCCTTGCCCCCCCCCCCTTCGAGTCAGAGCTTCAAGCGTGTTCATCCCCCATGTGGTGCACATCGCACTCATTATGTATGTATATACCCATCCCCTCCTCCCCCCTCCCCCCTCCCCTACACCCAATAGATGTTATTCCTATTTGTCCACTTAGATGTTGATCAGTGAAACCAATTTGCTGGTGAGTACATGTGGTGCTTATTTTTCCATTCTTGGGATATTTCACTTAGTAGAATGGGTTCCAGCTCTATCCGTGAAAATACAAGAGGTGCTATATCACTTTTGTTTCTTATAGCTGAATAGTACTCCATGGTATACATATACCACATTTTATTAATCCATTCATGTATTGTTGGGCACTTCAGTTGTTTCCACATCTTTGCAATTGTGATGCTATAAACATTCAAGTGCAGGTGTCTTTCTCATAGAGTGACTTTTGTTCTTTAGGCAGTAAAAACAAAATGGGAGGTATCAATTTACCAGACTTCAAACTATACTACAAGGCTATAGTCATTAAAACAACTTGTGAATAGCACAAGAACAGGGACGTTGAGAAGTGGAACAGAACAGAGAACCCAGATATAAAACCATCTTCATGTAGCCATCTAATCTTTGACAAAGCAGACAAAAACATACACTGGGAAAATAATCCTTATTCAATAAATGGTGCTAGGAAAACTGGATAGCCATATGTAGAAGACTGAAACAGGATCCACACCTTTGACCTCTCACAAAAATCAACTCACGCTGGGTAACAGACTTAAACCTAAGGTGTGAAACTAATAGAATTCTAGAGGAAAACGTTGGAAGTACTTTTCTAGACATTGGCCTAGGCAAAGAATTTATGAAGAAGACCCCAAAGGCAATCACAGCAGCAACAAAAATAAATAAATGGGACCTGATCAAATTAAAAAGCTTCTGCACAGCCAAAGAAACTGTCATGAGAGCAAACAGACAACCTACAGAATGGGAGAACATTTTCTCAAGCTACACATCTGATAAAGGGCTGATAACTAGAATCTATTTTAGAACTCAGGAAAATCAGCAAGGAAAAATCAAACAACCCTATCAAAAAGTGGACAAAGGGCATGAGCAGAAACTTTCCAAAAGAAGACAGAATAATGGCCAACAAACATGAAAAAATGCTCAACATCTCTAATCATCAGGGAAATGCAAATCAAAACCACAATAAGACATCACTTATCTCCAGTGAGAATGGCATTTATTAACAAGTCCCAAAACAATAAATGTTGGCATGGATGTGGAGAGATAGAAACACTCCTACATTGCTGTTGGGACTGCAAACTAGTTCAACCTCTGTGGAAAGCATTATGGAGATACCTTAAAGCGATTCAAGTGGATCTACCATTTGATCCAGCAGTCCCATTACTGGGCATCTACCCAAGTGAATTCTTGACAATTTTGCAAACTTGGTGGTGTCCATTCTTCTTCCTCTCAGTTATCTACCCAGTTAATCTGGCCAAAGACCTAGGGAACATACTGATTTTTCTCTTTTTCTCACTTCCCACATTCAGTCAATACACTTCTATATCTGAATTTGGTTTTGTCCATCTTCCCAATACTACCATCTTAGTCCAAGCCAATTTCATCTGTTATTTGGACTGTTATACCAGATAACCACTGATATTCCTACTCCCATTTTTCTCTCCACCTTCTTTGTACCTCCCATACAATTGGAGTGACCTTTCTAAAGCCTAAATCAATCAGACCATTCTCCTCTTAAGCTCTCCACTGGTTTCGCATGGCTTTAAGTATTATCCAAAGCCTTTACCTTCACGGTCCGTGTCCTGTATGACTCTACCTGAGCCATGCTGACCCTCTTTCTGTCCTTTGAATACTTCCAAGTGCTTTCCCACTTCACCAGCTTAGCTGTGGCCACGCACTGTGCCTATAGTATCCTCTACACAGCTGCACAGACCTTCACGTGGCTTGTGCCTTACTTCCTGCAGGTCTCGTTTCTTCAGAGGAGTCTTTCCTGATGACCTAAATAGCCCGTCTCTCTCTCTTTCTAACCCAATAGCCAGTATTATTTTTTGTCTTAGCACTTATTATTTTCTGAATTAATTTTACTACTTTATTTGTACATGTGTTTATTACCTTCCCCCTCCTTAAATGCAAGTTTCTTGCATTAAGTGCCAAGTCTAGCACATAGTAAACACTCAATAAAAATTCAGAATATGGATGAATTAATTAATTTGCCTATATATCTGTCTCTTCAATGGTAGAAGCCTTAACATTTGTTATTTAGTGTTTTATAGGTACATGTTAAAGTATGGAGTCAGTGAGCATGTTCTGATCATCTGCTTTAAACCCCGTACCTTCTGCACAAAGCAGATGCTAAGCAAACATTTTGAGCCAGTGTTTAAAAACTCAAGTTTTGCAGTCTGATTTGGTCTAGCTCCTGTTTCCATCTTTGTATGTGACTTGGGGAAGTTATGTTTTGAAGCTTTGGCTTCCTCATCTGTAGAATAGAGACAATAATAGTATCTATTTTATAGGGTCCTTATAAGGATGAACTAAAGCAGTGCATAGAAAGTATTTAATATGGTACTTGGAACATTTTAAGTGCTCGATGAAAGTTATTTTTCTTATTTCTTTATTTACACTTTAAGTTCCTTAAAGATAGGGTAGGCCCTATAAGAATGTTAATTTCATTGTATACATTTAATAAGCGTTTGCAGGTATGCAGAGAATATGTAACTACAGGGTTATATTCATATTTTGTTTTTCAGGTTGGAATAGCAACATGCCAAATTGCGAGAGCTTATGGCTTAAAGGTTTTGGGTACAGCTAGTACTGAAGAGGGACAAAAGATTGTTTTGCAAAATGGAGCCCATGAAGTGTTTAACCACAAAGAAGTTAATTATGTTGATAAAATTAAGGTAAAATTTTCAACAATTTTACAAAAGTCAAACTTTGTTTCTTGGAGATTTACATGAGTTCTTTTTATAAGTTCTTTTACCAACTACTCTCTTAATGTTGTTTGCTTCCTTTTTTAAATGCCTGTATATATTTTTATGTCTATGTGTGTTTAAAAGTTTTAATTCATTTAAAAAGCAGAGATGTCTAATTTTTAAACCTTCACTATCATTTCTTTGTGTGTATTGAATAAAATATAGCCTCTCTAGAGTCTTATAGCTATAAAAATTGGTGATTTTTAATACCAATCACATTTTAAGTAAATCTACAGCTTTGCATTTATAGCCATGAGGTATTCTTAATATAATTTCTACTGATGTGAACTTTCCATGGAAGGTGAGGTATCCACAGATTACAATTGGATCTGTTTAGCCCAAGGAATAAAGTTTATTTGTTAATTGTATCCATAGTGGTGAGGTGGTATTTAGTTGTTGCATATAATAGAATTCAAGCTGATTCTGAAGTTCCCCATTTGTACTATAGAAGCAGTTTATTAAACACTGATTGCTTTGCTAATCTTAAACCGCTTCCTCTCACTAGAAAGAATTAGAGTTTCCCAGGTACTAAGTACTATGTAAACTAGGTCATTACTAAATAAACTAGGTCATTTTTCCTAGAGGAAAAATACGAGTGAGAGTTTATTACCATTAAATCGTCTTGCCAAAAAACTGAAGAAAAGTACTTTGTTATATGTTCAGGGAACCTCAGACATAGTACTCACTCCTGATACTATTATCCAGGAATATTTACAAAGATGAAAAATCACAAGTTAACTTTAGAGTATGGTTTTTGTTTATCCATAATCTAATTTTAAGGCCTTGAGACCTTGTAGCTTCCATCCCTTTCGCTGATTCCTTCTGCTTAGGTCTCTCCCATTCTCAGAAACATTCCGTTAACCTGTAGCTCATCCCTTTTCTCTCTTCCCTTTACCACCAAACTTCGTGAAAAAGTACTGAGTACTTATGCTTTTCCTTCCTTACCTCCCACTGCAGTTGTGCTTACATCCTGCCTACCTAAACTGCTTCTCAGAGGTCACACATAAGCTCCTGATTATCAGTCTGCGGTCTTCTCTCCGTCCTCATCCTTATCGATTTTTCAGGAGCGTGTGACTCTAACCACATCTCCTTGAAACTTGTTCTCTTCTTACATCCCGGACTGTTCACTTGCAGTCTCCTTCCTCCTCATATTGTTTAATATTGACGTACCTTAGGTTTTTTCCCCTTGGTCGTTCATCTTCCCTGGTGCTAGACTTCCATCCTGGTCAGTCTCACACACTCCCACAGCTTCAGTTATTACCTGTGTGCTGTTGATTTCCAACACTGTCTTTGGCCTCGATTCCTTCATGTCATCAGCCTGCTAGACATTGCCACTCATCTGTTCACCCACAACAGAAACCCTCATTTCATTTTTAATTCCTGTCTTTTCATCACCATTCTCTCTTCCACCTAGCATGTTGGTCACCCCATTCTATCAGTGCCATCTGTGACATGCCTGTCAAATGCACTTCTTTTTCTCCATTCCTTTCACAACTGTGACTGAATTTAGGCCTGAATTTCTCCCACCTTAACAATCATTGATAACCTGGCTAATATCCCTTTCTTTCCTCTCACTAGAAAGAATTAGAGTTTCCCAGGTACTAAGTACTATGTAAACTAGGTCATTACTAAATAAACTAGGTGTTTATTGTAACCAGAAAAATGAACACCTGTGCCAGGGATTGTGCCAAATAACTAGACCAAATAACTAGACCAAATAACTCTGTGTGCAGAGTTATTTGGTCCCTACATACCACTTAAAAAAAAATCTCTAGAAATGATTAAAATGAAAGCTCTGTGAGGAGAGGAATTTTTGCCTGTTTTACTCACTACTGCACTGACAGTGCTTAAAACAGTGCCTGGCACAAGAATTAACAACTGCCAAAAAAAAACCCCAAAAAAACCCCAAAAAGTCCAAATCCTTTAATGTTACATTCACTGTATTTTCACAATCTGTACCAGCTCACAATCTCCTTTCACCAACCCCTTCCCCTCCACTCCAGCTCTGCTCATGTTTTAGTCCTCGTGTTCTCCATCCCTGACATCTTCACCTTTCTGTTTCTTTGGTCCAGACTGACTCTGCCTCATGTCTGGCTTCCCCTTGCTCATCTTCCTTTCTTTTTGCTTAGGAAACCATTAATCATCCCTCAGGGCCCAGGTTATCATCTATGTAGAACTTTCTCTGATCAGTGCTGGCAATCAGACTTTAACTTTTTTTCCCTAGATGGTTTATTTTTGCTAATGCAGCACTTAGCCCATTACATTATAGCTATGACTGTAGTATCTTCCATCTTTATCCCTAGCTTTGTTTTGAGGTCCCTGTGTCCATCTTGCATTCCCAGTACCTAGCACAATCCCTGGCACAGGTGTTCATTTTTCTGGTTAAAATAAAATGAATATAATGTAGATTCATTTTTATATATGTCATTCTTAAGAGCAAGTTTTGGATTTTGGGAACCAACGTCCAAGAGCCTAAAAGAAAAGAACTGGTGTGTCAGGCAGATTGTAAACCATTTAGAACAAAACTAAATCCCCCCACCCAAAAATAACCCCTGCCAAACCAAACAGCAATGATTTTTTTTTTTAAATTTTTATTTCAAAATGTTAAGGGGGTACAAGTGTTTCTGTTACATGGATGAATTGTATAATGCTTTCTTTTGCTTTTTGTTTTTTTAATAAAAATGGGAGCCCCCTGGGAGTTTTGGATTTTCGATATGTTGTTTGTTTCTTTATGAAGGTTCATTTTGAAGATAGAAAATTTTCAGCTAAAGGAAAAATATTTTATACTCTGAGTCTAGCACCTGAAAATTCCAAACAAGTTTTATTTCATTACAACAATTTATTTAGGACAAATATTTATCATTTTAGATGTTATGGCTGGTATCTTAGAATTATATCACCATTATATAATTAGGTCATTTTAAAATTTGTATTGTTAATCTTAAAAATGTAGCATTTTATATGTCATTTAAAACACATTTGTGTAATATGTGGTACATATAAGAGCTATTTTATAGTTTTCTACTTGTTATCTTACTCTACATTCTCTTTTATTATGCAGAAATCTGTTGGTGAGAAAGGAGTTGATGTGATTATTGAAATGTTAGCTAATGTAAATCTTAACAAGGATTTGAATCTTCTGTCACATGGAGGACGAATAATAGTAAGTATTTTTCTTTCTTTCTTTTTTTTTTTTTTTTTTACCTCTTTAAAGTTTTATCACAATTTAATACTGTTTTGCAGCAATCTTCAACTGTAGCCCTAGTGTTGTTTTTCATAATAGGTTGTTGGCAGCAGAGGAACTATTGAAATAAACCCACGGGACACCATGGTAAAGGAGTGCAGTATAATTGGAGTTACTTTGTTTGCCACAACCAAGGTAGGAAAAGATGTCTGGTTCGGGTAACTAAAACATTGGTACAATTTGCCTAGTGAGGTAGGCTGAAAGTTTATGTAGATGTTAAACCTAGTTATATGACTAGAGGACTTGGTAAGGGTTAGTCACCAGAAGGATAACTAGAGCAACAGTATAATTTATTATCCAAGTCAGGACACTTGTGAGAGAAAGGGGATACTGTTATATTCATAATTATTTTAGGAAATAGGTATTTGTAAACTTAACACTGTCCCAGGCAAATATGATTTATGATTACCTTAAAGAGAACTAGCTCTGGACAAGTCATACATTCTGACAAAAGGGTCACATTTGTAAGAGACTCTTTATGGGATAACTCATAAATTCTGAAGTTTTTTAATGCTTCTGAAAATTAAGTCATATGATCCACTATAAAAAAAAAAAATCTTTTCTTTTCCTTAGGAGGAATTTCAGCAGTTTGCAGCAGCTCTTCAAGCTGGAATGGAAGTTGGTTGGTTGAAACCCGTAATAGGTTCTCAGTATTCGTTGGAGAAGGTAGCTCAGGCTCATGAAAATATCATTCACAGCAGTGGGGCTGCTGGGAAAATGATTCTTCTCTTATGATGATTAATTCTTACATGGATTTCCTATGTAATTAGAGCTTATCTTTCCCCCAGTTTTATTTACACTATCTTTTCTTTAACATTCATTTGATTTAGTGAGTTTCTTATGTGAAAAAACAAGATTTTTCTTTAGAGAGCAGAGGCAGTGGAGTAAAATTTATTTGCTAGCTGGAAGTATTGTTTTATGCTTTCTATATCAAAGTCATTATAGTAGGAAATAGCATGTTAGTGGTCATTTGACATTGGGGTGCATTCCAGAAATTCTTAACTGATACTTGATTGATTCCATACCTTTGATTGAAACATGCTGATTCAAAGTAAGACTGATCAATTTCTGTGGATTTCCAAGCTTACTTATCTTTATGAAGGTTCGTTAGTCTCTGATTAGCCATGGCTGTGTTAGACTTCAGAGATTTTCTGGACTAAAAAAGACCCCTTTTTAAAACTAATTTCATCTAGATCTATAAGTCTCTTAGAAGGGCAAGAATAAACAATGTCCAGGGAAATTTGCTAGTTTTCACAATATTTACCAAAATATTAGAATAGTCACTGCATTTTTAGTTGATTGCTAATGACCTCATATGTCCTGTAAGGACAGCAGTCTTATTTTTGGTATAATATACTAGGCACATAATCTACAAATAGATAATACTTTTTAATGATAAGATTTTCAGAGTAGATTTAGTGTTATCTGTTAGTGTGATGGGGATCATTTATTTAAATTAATAAGCTCACAAATTTGACACATTAAAAGTGGTCTGCTTTTGTTTTCATATCATGGTAACCTGCAATAAATTCTGAAGAAAATTAAAACCTGTGTTTATCTAATTTGTATGGTACTTGCCTCACATCATTTCTGCAGAGCTCCTAATAGTTACTTACCAACAGTGTTCTGTACTGAAAGTCATTATCTAAACTAAATAAAGGGATGAGCTCTTAGAAATCTTGCCATCAATGTTATATTCAAGGAAATAAGGTTTGGTTATTTGTTGTTTTTGTTTTTCTTCATATGAAAGCATCCTCTTGTGTTTTGTTACATCATATGGTTAATTGTTTTGACCTGATTTGTTCTGTTGAATTACAGTTTCTGGTTTGAATGTGGTATCTTGCTTCAATAGTGAACAGAAAACAATCCTAATTTCTAAAATTGAAAGATATCTTTCAATTGAAAGATATCTTTCAATCTTGGCTTCTGGTTGTATGTGTCATGGCTGAAGTGTTTTTGCTATTGGACTTTTTCAAGTTTATTCACTATTTCTTTTACAGGTTAACTGTTCTGTAAAATAACATTTTTGAAAAAAGTGTTAAAGCAGTGTCATCTATTGGCTAGCATTTTATGTGCATCCTAAATGGAGGATCCCTTCCCATGCAAAAAGATAAAGGAATAGTTATTCTGTAAAAGTTTAATCTGTTTACACATTCGCCTTGTCCATAGAATGAGCTAAAGCATACAGATGATTTAGCACTTCACAATCTATTGATATAGTTCAGTTAATTTGAAGTCAAAACTAGCCAAACTGTGTTTTAACTACCATATTTATGATTATGTAGCGTTTGATATGTTCTTTGCATGAATTTCCTTGTAATTCTAGTTCTACACTTGGCCTTTCAACTAACTACATTTATTACTTGCTTCATGCCTTAGGGCTACTACACAGTCGCTAGTCCCTGTCCCGGAAGTAATGTAGAGAGCAACCTATAGAATAAACAAGCACTATTTCACCCCTCAACCTTCTGGATTTCTCTTCCTGTTCGCTTTGACTTCTGTAAGTAAGAGTCATATGAATGTGTTAGAAACCAAATCACTCAGCCACCCTGAGCCCCAGATGGGGAAACAACACACCAAAGGTCACATGACTGTAGATTCAAATTCAGTTGACTGTTTTTTAGTGAGCTGTTGGTAAAAAACTAAAAACTCCTAAATTTTAATTTCTAGGCCTTTGGGTTTCCTTGCTCACTGTATTTCTGGCTTTTATAGGAGTTGAGTCATTTGCTTTCTAGCTTAGTTTTGCCTGGGATCCCTGGTTCCTGGCCCTATTAATCATCCCTGCCTCAGTTGTCACCTATCTCGTGATTTGACAGTGCTTCATGAAGGGGACTGTTCTGTTCACCCATTAGTTCAACAAATATTGAATACCTAAACAGTCTGAGAAGCACCTTGCTGGAATTTGAGGATACAAAGATACATAAGACATAATCCACATCCTTGAGCATACAGTTAAGTAGGGACGAGACCCAAGTAAAATATTTTAGAATATAAGGCAGTGTATCAGGGTTCTCCAGAGAAGCAGAATCAATAGGAAATACATATATTAAGAAATTTATTTGAATGAATTTACTCATGTTAATTGTGGGGCTGGCAAGTCAAAATTTGTAGGACAAGCCAGCAGGCTGGAAATACAGAAAGGGTTTCTATTGTTGCAGTCTTGAGGCAGAATTCTTTCTCTACAAACTTCAGATTTTGCTCTTAAGGCTTTCCAACTGATTGGATGAGGCCCACCCGCATTATTGAGGGAGATTGTCTTTACTTAAAGTCAATTGAAAATGTTATATAAACACATACATAGAACATGATGACTTTATGTTAACACATAAAACTAACCATCCCAAAGGGTGACATGAAGACACAAAGGAGAGGCACTTAATATAGCTTGGGATTTGCAAGTGTGGATTTAATACTTTTGATGTATTAGCTCTCTCCATCCATAGTAGCTTTGGCCATAGAGGTAAAAACAAACAAACAAAAAACGTGGATACTTCTGAAAGGGAAAAAAAACTCAGGTAGCATTTTATAATGTCCTTAACTCAGCTTTATTGAGGCAAGAAATGATACACTTCCACAATTCACAGTGTGCAAAGAGCTTTTTTCTGCACAATTCCCAAGAATGGCAAAATCTGTTGGGTCACTTTGACCTGGCTCTTTCAGCCTCCTCAACCACATCTGACAAACAGAAAAGCACTTCAGCTCAATCCTTAATCATCTCTAGTACTAACATTTTTTAGCACAGTGCTTTAAAAAATGTCATTTAAAAATTATCCTATGACAGTTTTACAGAAACATAGGGTTCTTATTATGGGAACTCCCTACATCCAAGGAAAGGGCCTAGGAAGTGTTACATCATAGAAAGAAACCTAGGTTTACTTTGATCTTTGTTGACCCCTAAGTCATACATGGGGACAGTCGATATATATACTTTAAGAATGAATCTAACATTGATCTCAAAACTATTGCATGATACAGATGCGCTAAACATAACCACAGATTAACAGTGTCTGATTTATTCATTCGCAACTTCATGTGAAAATATTCACAAAGACTGCAACAATAGGAGAAACTAAAGAGGAAATCTTGTGCGAAAATCCATTTGGAATTTGGCACAATTGTCATTGTCCATCATTTGATTCATCGAACCAGAGTAGGTAGGGAAAAACCTCAACTCAGTCACTGCCTCTAACTTGGAACACAGGAGCTACACTACCTGGAAAACCAAGCCCTTTTTTGCCCAGAAATCATCTGAACCAGCTAGAGTTGAGGTCTATGAAATACTATCACCTCACAGTATCCTTCAGCTCCTTGCGTTTACATGCATTTTAGAGACTATAGGTTTCAATTTTCAGTACTGCTGCAGATTAAGGAGGGAGGGAGACTCTGCACCCTTGGATATACAGTTGCCAGAGAGAAAGCCTTGCAAATGGGTGGAGAGTGGAGGGTCCCTGGGTTGTTGCATATGCAGGAGAGTATACAACATTTGCACAAAGAACATTCATCTGACTCTAGCAAAGCCAGATAATCTAAGAATTGGAGCAGAAGATTCTCATGCCTTAGTCTAGCAGGCACTGGAATTGACACAGGTATTTAAGAGGCCACCTCACTTCAGGTATTGATCTGAAAGGAACTGAGCTCCCTTATGGGCAGGGAGCAGGGCCACAGGCATATGAAACTCTCTGGTAAGAGTTGTTAAGAGCATGGGTTATGTAGGAGAAACCTGGCTTTCAATCCTAGGTCTGTTACTGAGCAGCTGTGGCATCCTGGGCAAATTAATCATTTGGAGCCTCAGTTTTCTCATATGTAAAGTGGAGAAAGATAGTTATCTTATTTCTTACCATTCTTACCTATGTTGTACTGAGCACTCTGTCTTGCACAAAGAAGTGTTTAAATAATCTTTCACTTTTTATTTCAAAATACTAAGGGGCTACAAATGTTTTTGCTACGTGGATAACTTTTATAATGCTTGGGCCAGGGCCATTAGTATGCCCATCACCCAAATAGTGCTCATTGTACCCATCAGGTAGCTTTTTACCCCTCTGTTCCTCCCCCCTCTTCTTGATTTCCAGTGACTTTTACTTCCTTCTGTGCTCATGTGTACCCATCAATTAGTTCCAATTTATTAGACAGTACATATGGTATTTGTTTTTCTATTCCTGAGATACTTCACTTAGGATAATGGTCTCCAGTTCCATCCATATTGCTGCAAAGGACATTAATTCATTTCTTTTTATGGCTGAGTAGTACTCCATGGTATACGTATAGCACATTTGGTTAATCCACTCATGAATTGAAGAGCATTTAGATTGATTCCACATTTTTGTGATTGTGAATTGTGTTTTAATAAACATTCAAGTTCAGGTGTCTTTTTTGATAAAATGACTTCTTTTCCTTTGAGTGGATACCCAGTAGTGGGATTACTGGACCATATGGTAGGTCTACTTTTAGTTCATGAGGAATCTCCATACTATTTTCTATAGAGGTTGTACTAGTTCACAGTCCCTCCTCAGTGCATAAGCATTCCTTTTTCTCTGCATTCATGCCAGCATCTATTGTTTTTTTGACTTTTTAATAATAGCCATTCTGACAGGGGTAAGGTAATATCTTACTGTGGTTTAAATGGAATTTCCATGATGATTAATGATATTGAGAATTTTTCATATGATTATTGGACATTTGTATATTTTCTTTTGAAAAACTGTTCATGTCTTTTGCCCACTTTTTAATGGAGTTGTTCTTGCTGATTTGTTTGAATTCTTTGTAGATTCTGAATAGTAGCTCTTTATGGGATGTATAGTTTGTAAATATTTTCTCCCCATTCTGTAGGTTGTCTGTTTGCTCTGTTGATTATTTCTTTGCTATGCAGAAGCTTTTTAATTTAATTAAGATCCATCTATTTATTTTTGTTGTTACTGTAATTGCCAATGAGTCTTCATTATAAATTCTTTGCCTACACTGATGTCTAGAAGAGTTTTTCCTACATTTTTTTCTAGAATTTTTATGGTTTCAAGCCTTAAGTCTTTTATCCATCTTGAATTAATCTTTTTTTGAGTGGTGAGAGATAGGGGTCCTGCTTCATTCTTCTGCATGTGGCTATCCAATTCTACCAGCAACATTTATTGAATAGGGCTTCTTTCCCCCAGTGTATGTTGTCTGCTTTGTCAAAGATCAGTTGGTTGTAGGTAGCTGGTTTTATATCTGAGTTCTCTGTTGTGTTCCCTTGGTCTACATCTCTATTTTTGTACCAATACTATGCTGTTTTTGTTACTATTGTCTTGTAGTATAGTTTGAATTCTGGTAATGTGATGACTCCAGATTTTTTTTTTTTTTTTGCTTAAGATTGTTTTGGCTATTCGGGCTCTTTTTTTGTTCCAGACAAAGCATAGAATTATTTTTTTCTAAATTTGTGAAATATGACATCGGTATTTTGATGGGGATTGCATTGAATCTTTAAATCAGTTTATGGACAGTATGGACATTTATGGCAGTATGGACATTTTAACAATGTTGATTCTACTGATCCATGAGCATGAGATGTTTTTCCATTTGTTTGTGACATCTGCAATTTCTCTCATTATTGTTTTATAGTTCTCCTTATAGAGATCTTTCACTTCCTTGGTTAAGTGTATTCCTAAATATTTTATTTTCTTTGTAACTATTGTAAATGCTGTGGAGTCTTTGATTTGACTCTCGGCTTGACTGTATATAGAAATGCTACTAATTTGTGTACATTGATTTTGTTACCTCAGACTTTGCTGAATTTATTCATCAATTCCAGAGAGCTTTTTGGTGGAGTCTTTAGAATTTTCTAGATACAAGATCATGAAAAGCTGTGAAAAGCAAAATCATCAGTGAAAAGCAATAGTTTGACCTTCTTTTTCCCAATTTGGATGCCTCTTATACCTTTCTCTGGCTAGGACTTCCAGGACTATGTTGAATAGATAATCTTTCATTTTTATTAGCTAAAGAGAAAGTAAATTGATATAAAGGTGAAGAATGAAAAGGGAGCATCCTGAAATATGCAAAAAACAAAAAAAGGAACTCTAAATGCACATTCCCATAGGAGGTGCAAATGAGCACAATTGACCATGCAGAAAATGTACTTGATCATGTGGACAAATTTATAGCTCTTCAAAAATGTAGAGAAAAAGTGAAAAAAATATTATTGGACATAAAAAAACCACCAAATATAACTATTGAATTATAGGCATGCCCAAAAAGTTCCCCAGAAAAATGAAAGAGTTGATAATTAATGAAAATTTTCCTGACATAAACCAAAAAACTAAGTTTATTCACTGATAGTGTTCATTATGTCTATGCAGAATTAATGAAGACTACTGATAATAAGACATATCCTTTAAAATGTTTAAATTTCACATAATTAGATTTTAAAAGGAGCATGCAGAAGAATCACTATTTACAGTTACATTACTCAAAAGCTGGAAAATGCAAGAGAACAAATGGAAAAACTTCATGAGTTCAGAAAGGTGGCTAATTGCATAATAAATACATAAAAATTGATATAAATCAGTAATGACAAGTTAGAAGGTACAATAGAAGAAGGTCTCTTTCACAATTGTATTACTACTACTACTATTATTAATTCAAAAAGCAGTGGTCCCTAAGTGACCAAATTTATAAGAAACATATAGGGCCTTTAAAAGGGGGAAACTATAAAACTTTCCTAGGGGACATAAAGGAATACTCAAAGAAAAGATTCTTGGTCAGGTTCATGTAAAGATTCCCCTTTATACTCTAGAAATCGCAGGTAATTCATACCAAAATCTCAATGGAATTTTTAGAAAATTCTACAAAATATTTCCAAAGGATATTTTAGGCTCAGGTGGAAGGCAGATAGCCAGAAAAATTCAGAAAAGAAAGTGAGTTGAAAACAGTTGCAGCAGATATGAACATTTTTTTCCCCAAATTAAAGTTACTAGAGTCATATTAACCCAAGAATAATTAGATCAGTGGAATACGATACAGTCTAGAAATCTCACTTTTGTGGATGATAAAAATGTCTTTTCAGTGGGAAAAGAGGTTATTCAATAGGAGAACTGGATATCCATTTGGAAAAAAAAAAATAAAGCTAGTGTCTGACTTCACTTCTAACATTAAAAACTTTTAGATGATTAAAAAAATTTAAATATAATGAATATAATGAAATTACATAAAACAAAGACATACTGTTAGAATATTTTTATAGTCTTGAGAGGCAAAAAGCCTCTTCTACCATTACTCAAAAGCCCAAACTATAAAAGAACAAGCAAAGTAGGAAAAGTAGAAAAAGATCTACAATAACAGATAAAGATATTAATCTTAAAAAACTCTCCAAATTAATTAGTAAATGAATGTCTCACAAGAGAAATGGACATGAGTGTATAATTCATACAAGAATAAATACATATAACCAGCAAACTTAAGGAAAGAGTTGTTCTACCTTATTAGTGGGAGTATAAAATTGCTTCTGTCCTGCAGGACAGAGAGTAATGTCTTTAAACTTAAAAATGTGGATTTTTTTGGACTGATTACATCCACTACAGAAATTTATCCTAAAGAGACAGACATGTCTGTAAAGACATGTGCCAAAATTGTTGTCCTTGCAGCATTGCTTATCATAGTAAAATATTGAAAACAACCTAAATTTCCATCAATTGAGTGATTAAAATGCCAATACATCCATATAGTGCAATACAATGTAGCTATTACACTGATAAAGTAGATTCATAGTTCCCAACTTGGGAAAATGTTCAACGCATAGTAAGTATTAAGGATATTAAGTTTAAAAAGCAGATATAGGAAGTGTATAATTCTACTTCTATATAATTGTATTTACTATGCGTTTCAAGGTATGCTTAGTGCATAGTTACCAAAATGTTTTGTCTTAGAGCTGGGATTACAAATATTTTTCCCTAACACTTTTACTTTTCAAACATTTTCAAATATTATTTTTTGATAAAATTTATTTCTGACAACTCAGTAGCTAAATTCTATTTAAGAGGAATACTTTCTGAAATAAATATTAATAGGATCTAAATAACAATATCAAAAATTAAATGACTCTAAATCTCTAAATACATATATTTATCTTATCTCAAGTTCTCTGTAATTTTATGTTTGTTCATTCATAATTATAATTATCCCTTGGTATATGCAGAGGATTGAATCCAGAAGCCTCTAAGTATATTAAAATCTGCACAAACTCACGTCACACAGTCAGCCCGAGTATACTATAAGTCAGCTCTCTGTATATGCACATTTCACATTCCACAAATACTGCATTTTTGATCTGCCTCTGGTTGAAAAAAATCCACATATAAGTGGACCCACATAGTTCAAATCCGTGTTGTCTGAAGGTCAACTGTACTTCATACCTGTGCTGGTAATTCATTGTTTCTTCTTAAAACATGCTCTTTAAAAAAATGATATTGTATTTGTGTTAAATTTGCAATAAGTAGGTCATATTTATTTTTACTCTTGTTTTCAAAATATTGAATTGTCCTTTGAAAATATTCCATTTTATTTTGAAAAGATAAAGTATCCTTCAGGTGATGAGATCTCTCTAGTCTTGGGGGAAAAATTTTTGTGTTTATATTACTGGAAATGAACTATCAGACTTAACTCATGGTTAATACAAAACCCAAAATGAACTTGGGTTTATCAATTGGTTTTGGATGTTTGTTTTGATGGTAGCATCACACTTGAAATCCAATTGTAAGCATCACCTCTAATCAAAGCACTTTTAGTAGGTGTGACAAATACCTTTTTAACAAAATAGTGCCCATGTATTATTTGGTGAAATATTATTTTGCTTATGAATTAACACTGTAATTCTGTGTCAGTTTATCCATGTAATTTGAGTTTTTACATGTCTTGCTGTTTCTTTCATCTTAGAGTAGCTTTTGAGTTTATTAGCTGGTTTCACTTAGTCTTGTTTATAGGCCTATCACTATAGCTTCTGAGTGCTTCTCAGATTATGTTCCTTTTTATGTCTATCAAACTACATTTCCACATAAACGAAAGCTCTTTAAGTTGCTGGAATTGTTTGCCTCTTTATTGTCAGCCTGCTGGTTAACCAAATGAGAAACACTATTTTCCAGGGTTTTGTTCTACCCAATGGTAGGCAATTTATCTGGATTTTTTTTTTACCACGAAGAAAATAATAACCCTATTCACACTTACACATTTATTTGCATCCTTTTGTCCTATTCTCCTGCTTCATTGGGAGTGATGGCTCTTCTTACTAAGCACAATTTCTCCAATTCTCATTGCTCTGGCCTCTTCGTGAACTCTGCTATATCATTTACCCCCTGAATCCTGTATCTTCATCCTCTTCCTAAAAATACAAACATCTCATTTCTTTCTCACACTGACTTCCAGAACATCACTCTCTTGGTACCCTTGGACCCTTCTCAGTTTCATTTGCAAACATCTCTTCTCCCACTCACCTTTTAAATGTTGGTGTGATTTGCTTTCTGACTTTTTTCCTCTCTGCATTTTCCCTGGCTGGCATCCGAACCCAGCCTTCAGTGTCATCTGGGTATTGACGTCGCTCACACCTTCATCTCCATCCTGTTCTGTATCCAAATATTCCTGTGTTAGACTGACAGCTGATCATCACTCAGATGTTACACAAACTTCTCAAAATCAGTATGTCCCACATCAAATTCTCCCCAATAACAAACCTGTTCCTCTTCCTGTATTTCTTATCTCACTGCATGAAAACAACTCGTACTGAGTTAGCCAAGCCCAGCATTCATTCTCAATTCATCCCTCCTGAGTCCCCAGTCAGACAATAGAAAGGCAGCAGCACATGGGTTGTTGGAGAAGCAGAGGAGCAAGACTTAGCAGCCATGAGACCAGGGAAAGTAGACTTGCTCTAGATAGCAGCCCTGGGCCCCCCAGAAATACCTGGGAAAGATTTTAAAGGGAACTATATGCCCTGAACCAGATTCTGGGGTCGCTGAATTAATAGAATTTTCATTGTTATTATTGCTGTTATCTCATTTGCCCCATCGCCTAACACCCAGGTAGTGAGGACTAGGAAAATTTGGGTTGCAAACTTTTCTAAAGTGATTAGGGAGGGAAGAAATCAGCTTCCAGAACAGAGGTACTTTAAGAGCGTTGTCCTAGTTCATTTGGGCTGCTATAACTAAATACCTTAGACTGGGAGGCTTATAAACAACTGAAATTTATTTCTTATAGTTTTGGAGGCTGAGAATTCCAAGATAAAGGTGTCATCAGATTCAGTGACTGTTGAGGACATGCTTTCTGGTTCATAGATGGCATTTATTGCTGTGTCCTCATGTAGTGGAAGGGGAGAGCTAGCTTTCCAGGTACTCATGACTAATCACCTCCCAAAGGCCCCATCTCCTAGTAGCATTACCTTGGTACTAGGTGCTTGTTCTTAGGAATTTTGAGGGGACATAAACATTCAGACCACCCTCATTTTACTTATACCTGCTCTTTGACCTCTCATTCAATCCCTCCCTTCCTTCTATCCCTTATTGCCTCTCAGTCCAGACTAGAAAATCAGCAGCACATGGGTTCTTTAACCAGTCCTCGCATCCCACCAACACTAGGTTTGGTCACTAGGATACCCTCAATTATCTTGAATCACCATCCTTCTACAAAAGCCACTTGTTGAAATCTAACCCTGGGCCTGGCGCGGTGGCTCAAGCCTGTAATCCTAGCTCTTTGGGAGGCCGAGGTGGGCGGATCGTTTGAGCTCAGGAGTTCGAGACCAGCCTGAGCAAGAGCGAGACCCCATCTCTACTATAAACAGAAAGAAATTAATTGGCCAACTAAAATATATATAGAAAAAATTAGCCGGGCATGGTGGCACATGCCTGTAATCCCAGCTACTTGGGAGGCTGAGGCAGCAGGATTGCTTGAGCCCAGGAGTTTGAGGTTGCTGTGAGCTAGGCTGACGCCATGGCACTCACTCTAGCCTGGGCAATAAAGTGAAACTCTGTCTCAAAAAAAAAAAAAAAGAAATCTAACCCTGGATGAAATCTATAATCTACCTCTAACTTCCAGATTTTTCACCACTTCATACACCCAAGCTCTAGTCCATCCAGTGGAGCACGTGCTGCTCATCTGCTCCTCCAGTTTGCCCTTCAAACTCAGCATTCCCCTGCCTCCACTTCTGTTCATGCCATTTATTCCCAGTTTATTACCCTTCCTCCAAGTAAATTTGAAAATTGATCATTTAATTAATTGTAAGATGGTCTGTATATATCTTTGTGTGTAGTATTTAGAATGTGTGATGGTATCTTTCCTCTTGGAAGGTGAGTGGAATGTGGGAGCAGCTATGCATTGGCTGTCACTCAAACCATGAGCAGAAGCGCATTGCCATGAAACACACAGCGGGAAAGAAGATGGAATGGGGGAAGCTCAGGATAATAATCAGGAGGAGTGAATGTTTTCATTTTTTAGTTGAACTCTTGCAGTAAGAACTTTAGCAACTTGAGGTGAGGGATAAGACCTAGCATGTGTTAATAGAGGGCACTCAAAAGTTTGATGAGTGGAAGATTGAAATGATGGGTTAAGTTTCTCTACCTCTAAAATTTTCTCTCTCAGCTTTAACGTGTGTGTATCTATACATATATGTATTAATATTTATGTATATTTAATTTGATTTAAATTGTATCACAAAAGAACACATAGAGATAGGTATACATGTTTGTACATTAACTGTAAAGTAGAAATTTGACATTTGGATCAAGTATGAAAAAGTTGGCTTTACATGCTATCAAAGCTCAGCTTTGGGTACGTGCTATCTTACTTCAAAGAAAACCTTTTGATGGTTAAAAAAAAAATGAAATTTTTCAAAAAAAAGTAAAACAAATCCATTAAAATTTATTTTCCTTTATTATTCTGTTTGGGTAAAACAAGTTATCTACCTCTCCTAACCTTATTCAATTTTTACCTTTAAAACTTTTGACAATCTAATTCTTAAACTTATATTCTAAATACTATAAGTGCACAATGTAGGTCAGTATTAATTTTTAAAATGTCGATTCAACTTAGTAGAATAAAAGCAATTGATATGCTTCAGTAATAACTTCCACTTGTTTTAACTTGTTATATTAAAGCTTGCAATTCTATTTAATTGGCATGTAATTTAATTGCCACATAAGTTATTTAATTATATACTATAAATGGAAAATGTTGTTTATAGGCAATCATATCTCTTTTGTTGAAATCTAGAATACTAGGTCTTCCTCAGTCTTGTGTTTATGTGTAATTCTTTCATGCTGATTATTTGCATTACATAATTGAGTTATATATGAACTGATTGTGTCATTGTTTATAATGTGTGTATGCATTTGTATTTTTTGTTATATTTTAATGACTAATTCAGAGAGCCAATTTAATCTACTTTATTAATAAATAGAAAGGCATAAAAGACCTGTTTCTTTCTTTATGGAAATTATAATGTCACAATAATTCACACACTATTTGTTCAGGCCAGCATGGCTTACCCTCCATTCTTTGCCTAATTCCATCATATTACTTTTGAAGATTTACCTTAGGTGTTACTTCTACTAGGGAGGTTTTTCTAACTTCACTAATGGTTACATGGTTTTTCTCTATGTTCCTTTAAGTACCATAACAATAAAAGGTCAGACAGAACTAGGGTATGTATAGTCCTTACCTTTCTCTAGTGTGGCAACCTTGGGCCTTGGAAAGCCTCAGATTTCTTGGTTATAAATTATGGATAATAGGGATTGTCAAAAATGGCGGACTAGGGATGACCTCCTTGCTCTTTGCTCTTGGAGTGGGAGGTGAAGAAGGCGGCCTGAATCACTCGAGCGGGTAGTTCTCCTACAGGATCATCTTCACGGAACTACAGGGAAGCTTTGAGGGGCAGCAGCGCCGGGAAAAGGAAGAAAGTGACTCAGTGGATTTACTGTGAAGTTTCGAGAATCCGAGTGGTACTGCGCGGATTGGAGTGTAAGCTGGCCGCGCTTAGCGGCAGCCAAACGGCTGTGCGCTCCTTCCTACAGGAGAACAGCTTCTCCCTCACCGACCTCCCGCCCACGCAAGCAGAGAAGTGCCTGAAGACAGCGTGAAGAGGTAACACGGACGGGCAGGCAGGCTGGAGAGGAGGCAGGAGCGGAAAGTAATTTGAAATCTCCAGGGCACCGTGTAAGGTCGCCATTGCTGGGAGATCTATAAACACTAGAGGCTTACGCCTCACTTGTGAAGGGACAGAAAAGTGAGACAGATTGCTCATTTGACTGAGTAACCAGGTGGACTCGGGTGGCGGCCCAAGCGCTGCAAGGGAGGGAGCGGAAGAGGGGAGGGAGAGCCATCCTCCGGGAACCTCCTGGGATCCCCAGTGACCCAAGCTCTGCCGCTGCAGGACGCGCAGGCAGCTTTCATCCAGCGGCAGAACTTGCCAGTGGGTCCCAGCCTCCGCTGATACTCCGCTAAGAGTTCCAGCAGCTTAGACTGCGGGTGCGCGCCGGTAGCTCTCGTCCCGGGGCAAAACTTGCCTGCGGGTCCCAGCCTCCACTGATACTCCGCGAGGAGTTCTAGCAGCTTAGACTGCAGGTACGCGCCAGTAGTTCCTGTCCCGCGCCGGACTTGCCAGTGGGTCCCAGCCTCTGCTGATCCCCTGTGAGGAATTCCAGCAGCTTAATCTGCGGGTGCGCCCTGGTAGTTCCTGTCCCACGGCCGAACTTGCTGGCGGGTCCCAGCCTCCGCGGATCCTCCGCGAGGAGTTCCAGCACTTAGACTGCGGGTGCGCGCTGGTAGTGCCCGCCCCACGGCGGACTTGCCGGCTGGTCCCAGCCTTTGCAGATACTCTGCAGGGATTTCCTGCGGCTTAGATGGCGAGTACGCACCTGTAGTTTTTGCCACTCAGCGGAATTTGCCCAGGATTCCCAGTCTCCTGAGCCCTGCCGGTGAAGGGACAGAAGGTGGGGCCAGAGCCATCCTCCGGGGACCCTCCCCAAGGGTCTCCAGCGACCCATGTCCGGCCATTGCGAGGACATACAGATAGCTTCCACCCCTCCCAGGAACCTATCCACGGTTCCCAGCCACCTGAGCTCTGCCGGTGAAGGGACAGAAGGCAGGGTGAGAACCATCCTCTGCAGACCCTCCCCAGAGTTCCTCAGCGACCCAAGCCCCGCCTCTGCGGGGACACGCTGAGAGCTTTCACCCCTTGGCGAAACTTGTCTGCGGTTCCCAACCCCTTGAATTCCCTCGGTGAAGGGACAGAAGGTGTGGTGAGAGCCATCTTCTGCGGACCCTCCACAGGGGTCTCCAACGTCACACATGCCGCCGATGCGGGGACCCACAGATAGTTTTAGCCCCTCTTCGGAACTTGTCCATGGTCCCCAGCCACCTAAGCTCTGCCGGTAAAGGGACAGAAGGCGGAATGAGAGCCATCCTCTGTAGACCCTCCCCAGGGGCCTGCAGCGGCCCAAGCCCCACCGCAGCAGGGACGCACCAATAGTTTTCAATCCTCAGCGGATCTTGTCTGCGGACCCCAGCCGCTTGAGCTCTGCCGGTGAAAGGACAGACCCGTGGGCAAGAGTCATCCTCTGCAGTCCCTCTCCAGGGATCTCCAGCGGTTCAAGCCCTGCCACCGGGGACGGAGGCATGTGGATAATTTCCACCCCTCGGCGAAACTTGCCCGCGCACAATAGTCACTTGAGCTCTGCCAGTGAAGGGGTAGAAGGGAGGGTAAAGAGCCATCCTCCGTGAACCCTTCCCAAGGGTCCCCAGCAGCCCAAGAACTGCCACTGGAGTGCGGAAAGTTTTCACCCCCTCAGTGGAACTAGTCTACAGACTCCAACTGCTTGAGCTCTGCCGGGGAAGGGGCGCAAGAGAGGGCTAGCGCCATCCTCCGTGGATCCTCCCCAGGGGTCTGCAGTGGCTGAAGCTCCATTGGTGACACACGGAAAAGAGATAGTCGTCACCCCTCATTGGAGATCCTCAGTGGCCCCTGGCAGCCCAAGCACCGCTGATCTTAGCTCATAATCTATTCCCTGCATCTCCGATACTCAATAAAACATCCAGATGAGAAAGAACCAGCGTAAGTTTACAGGAAGCATGAAGGACCAGAGAGAAGTCACCTCCAAAGCAAAATACTCATTTTCCATCGTCTGACACCAACTTACATGACTTGAGTAAACTGACAGAGGAAGATTTCCGAATATCGATTGCTACAAAACTGATTGGAATTGAAGAGAAAATAGAATCACAACATAGAGAAACCACAAGAACAATACAAAAAATGAATGAGAGATTATCCAAAGAAATTGAGACTATCAAGAAAAACCAAACAGAAATTCTGGCAATGAAGGAAACAATCAAGGATCTTCATAACTCAGTGGAAAGCTTAAAGAACAGGATGGACCATGCAGAAGAAAGAATCTCAGAACTTGAAGATTATGCCTATGCTCTAAACAAATCAGAGGAAGAAAGGGAACACAGAAACAAGAAACAAGACCAAAGTTTACAGGAAATGTGGGATTATGTTAAAAAACCAAATATCAGACTGATTGGGATTCCGGAAGGGGAAGAGGAACATTCACAAGGGCTGGAAAACTTATTTCACAGAATACTGGAGGAAAATATTCCAGACCTAGCCAGAAATCTTGACATCCAAATACAAGAAGCACACAGAACTCCAGGGAGACTCAATGTGAAAAGGCAATCACCTCGCCACGCGGTTATTAAGCTGACCAAAGTAAACGTGAAAGAAACAATTCTCAGAGCAGCAAGACAAAAGCAGCAAATGACCTATAAAGGTAAGCCTATCAGATTAACAGCAGACTTCTCATCTGAAACCTTACAAGCCAGGAGGGATTGGGTACCTATCCTTAATCTTCTAAAACAGAACAAAGCCCAACCTAGAATTCTTTATCCGGCAAAATTAAGTTTCATCTATGAGGGAGAAATAAAGTCCTTCTCAGACAAGCAATCACTGAAGGAATTTGCAAAGACCAGACCATCCCTACAGGAAGTTCTTAGACCTGCATTTCTAACCGAGCAGGGCAGTAGACACTCCTCAAAGTGAAATCATCAAAGAATTAAAGTTTAGAGCTCGAACTAAAAGATGGCCCAAAGAAGTAAGACAAAGCAACAAGACTCCACTCAACAATATGAAGGGTAATCTTCCTCCAATTTCAATCCTCTCAATAAATGTAAACGGCTTAAATTGCCCTCTGAAGAGACATAGACTGGCAGAGTGGATAAAATTGCACAAACCTAGCATCTGTTGTCTACAGGAAACACATCTAACCCATAAAGATGCCCGCCAGCTGAAGGTCAAGGGATGGAAAACTATCATCCATTCAAACGGATGTCAAAAGAAAGCTGGAGTAGCTATACTATTTGCAGATGATATAAGCTTTAAAATAGCAAAAGTAAAAAAGGATAAAGACGGCCATTATGTAATGGTGAAAGGGAAGATCCAACAAGAAGATTTAACAATTCTTAATATCTACGCACCCAATACAGGAGCACCCAATTACTTAAAGCAAACCTTGTCTAATATAAACACCTTGTTACATAACACTACCATAGTAGCAGGGGACTTCAACACCCCTTTGAATGATCTGGATAGATCCTCCAAACAGAAAATAAGCAAAGATATAATGGACCTGAATAAAGCCCTTGATCAAAAAGGTCTGACAGACCTCTATAGAGCATTCCACCCAAACAAACGTGAATTTACATTCTTTTCAGCAGCCCATGGATCCTACTCCAAAATTGATCACGTCCTAGGCCGCAAATCAGATCTCAAAAAATTCAAGAAAATAGA